>JAGKTI010036879.1:0-10998 GCA_018397915.1 Birgus latro
GAGTTATTCTGTAAGACATGTGAAGACCAGGAGGGTAAAGGTAAAAAAAGGTTACTTCTGAAGAAGTGAAAAGCGAACACACACCAGGAGCTCCAGTCATCTATGTGAGGTTGGACACTACAGTGACCATACCACCACACTTGGAGAAATGATCCGAGTCCCGGTTAGTGCCAACGAAGGAGACATCCTAATAATCACACCCAAGCAATCACCTGCAAGGCAAACATTACCTTTTTGTGCTCGAGTGGACGCTGATATGACAATTCCGTGGCCTGTGAGAAACCAGCAAAAAGTACATCAAGTTATGAAACCAGGTACCTATTTGGGCACATGTGAAAAACTCAAAGCTGAACCTGACCTGGCTGTCTGCCAAATACAAATGACTCTGGTGAATGACCTAGTTCCATCAAATGAATTCCTACTGGAGGATACAGATCGACGTGTGAACCTAGAGAAGCTGCTAGAACAAGGGAATTGGACACACCTGATCTCAGAACAGAGAGACCAGTTGCTTGAAGTCTTGATACGCCATCATGAATCTTTTATCCTTGACAAGAATGAATTAGGTTTAATAAAGGTACCACCCGCATATATTTTGATTGAAGACCCAATCCCAGTGCGAGGTCCGACGTGTAGATATCCTGAATTGGCCAAAGGAGTGATTGCCGAGATGCTTGAAGATATGCAGGCAAAGGGTATTATTGAACCGTCATCAACAGCATGGTTGAGTCCTATTGTATTAGTTTGGTAGTAAGAGGATGTGTCTAGATTATTGAGGAGTCAACACCTACCTTGCCACAGATATATATCCACTGCTGAGACTAGAAGTATTAGTGGAGAACGCTGCTGGTCACCGATACTATGTAACCATAGATATGAAGGATGCTTACCATCAAGTTATGTTGGATGAGGCCAGTTGAGACATTACTCCATTCAGTGAAGGAGTAGCTCTCTACTGCTTTAGAAGATTGCCATTTGGACTAAGAGCAAGCCCCGCCTTCTTTTCTCGCCAAATGTCTACTGTGCTAGCTCCAGTAGTCAAGGAAGGCTGGGTGAAGAACTATTTGGATGACATCATCCTGTGGGCCCCTGACTATGATATGCTGATCGAACATCTGGACAAGCTCTTCATGTGACTTACACAATCCGGTGTTAAACTCAACGTCACCAAGTGCTCATTTGGCCAGCGACAAGTGAAGTTCTTGGGCCAAATCATTTCTGAACACGGATGTCGGCCTGATCTTGCAAGCGTAGAAGCTGTGATGAAGATGAAACCGCCGAAGACTGTTACAGAAGTTAGAGATTCCTGGGTATGGTTGGTTTCTACCGCAAACACATTCCAAGTTTCGCAAAAATAGCCAAGCCTATCACAGATTTGACCAAGAATAACCATCCTTCCGTGTGGATGGACGAATGACAAAACTCTTTCGAAAAGCTGAAGGCCAAATTAGTGGAAGCTCCCATTCTGGTGAAAGCACAAAGGGGCCAGTTGTACATCCTTACCACGGACGCTAGTAAGTACCATGTAGGTGCTGTATTAAGTCATATGCAACCTGATGGCAAATCTTGAGTGATAGGGTACTTTTCCACAGAACTCAACCCAACCGACACTAGATATTCAACCACTGATCGGGAGGCCTTGGCAATTGTCCTTGCATGTCGTAACTTCCATCATTTCCTTTGGGGCACAGAGTTTTTAATTCGGACAGACCACCAACCGTTAACTAGCATCTACAAAAGGAAAACAGTCTTCACGACTCATCCGGTTGATATTAGAAATGTGAGAGTACTGCTATGAGACTGAATATACTCGAGGCAAGCACAATGTAGTTGCCGATTTATTGTCGCGGGCAGTGCTTACAATCACTTATGCAGGAGAGCCTACCATCCTTGGTAAAACGAAAGAGGAAGTGCCGAATTACAACATCAAGAGACCCGGTGGAGGAAAATGATCGATTACCTAGAAGAAGACATCCCGAGAAATCGTTTCCGTAAGTGTACTATTGACCAATTTGCTTTAGAGGAGGGAGTATTGTATTATATCAGGACTAAAACCGACAGAAGTATCCATTATGTGTTAGTAGTACCCTCTTTGCTTAAGAAGGAGGCCTTGCATTATGCTCATGTAATGCTCTCAGGCCACTTGGGTCAATTTAAAACTATGATGAAAGTAGTGGAATATTTCTCTATACCTAAATCCTATTCCGAGGTAGTTCAGTGTATTAGGAATTGCATAGTCTGTCAGCAAATGAAAGGAACACGTGGCCTCCAGCAGGAGTAGCAGGAGTTACCATCAGTTGATAAGCCTCTGGAGAGGGTTAGTATTGATTTAACTGACATGCTTGCTGGATCCCACGGGTGCTGTTATGTATTAACTGTTATAGACCACTATTCTCGCTTTGTGAAATTCTTCGCTCTCAGGACAAAAGTTGCAGAGGAAGTGGCAGAAAAGTTTCACAAGGTTGTCATTGACTTTGGGGTCCCTAAGGTTCTGCTCATGGATAATGGGGCCGAGTTCTGCTCACATGTTTTTCAGACCCTTTGTCGGAAATACCACATCAATGCCACCTATACTACCCCTTACCATCCCCGAGGCAACAGTGTCACGGAGAGGATGCATCGTACACTGAAGTCCATACTACGATCCCTGTGTAAAGGTTATCCACTCCGCTGGCCCCAGTTTTTAGGTCAGTGTCAATGCATCATGAATACTGCAGTTCACACCACTACAGGCCAGCAACCTTATTTTGCTTTTTACAATCGCCATGCTTCTCGTCACAAGGGTGCCCAGCTTACTGAAGTTGACAGTGACCCCGAAGGTATAGCAGCAGCTCACTAAGTGCTCCAGTTGATACATCGTTGAATGGCCTGGAAATATCGAGAAGTGGTTAATCAGTGGTGACGTAACCAAACGTTGAAGGTGGACGGTTTGGCTTGGGTCAAATGTGAAACTGTTGTGCCTGGAAACAGCCGTAAACTCAATGTACTGTGGAAGGGTCCATACAAAGTGCGAGAAGTGATTAGATGAGGTAGTGCCTTTGTTCTGGTAGAACTACAGTAAGACCTCACTATAACGGACTAATTGGGGCTCAGGCCAGTCCGAAATATGCGATTTTCTGATAAAAGCGACATCCTAACTTACCCCTGCTAATCCGGACTTTTTCCAATATATCAGACATTAGTCCGGATTTTATCGGTAGTTTTCACCACCATTGCAGTATAGTACTGTGTTTTACCTTCACTACATTAATCAAATTTTATAAAAATGCTGTATTGTGCACTGAAAAACATGTCTTTTACTTGTCTTATTGTGGTGAACATAGCTGAAGTTGTCAAGCAGTCTGGACTGATTCTGGCTATATCAGACTTTTTACGATATATAGGAGTTTAGTCCGGTAGCTCCTCGAGTCCGATAAAAGGGAATTACGGTGTACAGAAGTACGTTATATCGAGGTTTTACTGTACTTCAAAGAGCGGCAGAAAAGGTTAAGCCCTATGTTGGTGATGAACAATGGATTACCAAGCCCGAGGAGTTGTTAGTAGTGGAACCGGAGGAAGAGGAAGTGTTACCACCAAGAGTCCACAGACCTCCACACCGGTATATTGAGGAGTGTGTGTAACAGGCATGTCATGAGTAAAACCAGTGCAGAGTGAGAAATTGAAAATATTAGATTTTATCGTAGCAGAAGGTAAAACGGTGCTAAAGAGGAAAAAGAAATTGGAGAAATGATTGAAGCTATTTAGCCCAATCAGGTGAGCAGAAAAGTTGATTAAAGTGTGTTACTGAAGGTTCAATAAGGAAATAGAAAGCAGTAAAGTTGGAAAATCCTGTAATTGACTGCCTGGTGATATGGTGTGAAACTAATGTCCTAAATCTAGGATGTCTCTCATGATTCTGCAGGAGATTAATAGAAGTTAATGTTAAATGAGTACTCTTTTCCTGCAAGATCAGTTCAAGGGTTCATATAAGTACAGTGAAAGTAGAGCTTCCCCGTATTGATAATCGTTGAATATGACCAGAGTCATGATGTGTTTTTGGGCATAAGGCGTGGATCTGCCAAGCACAGCCACAACTGGGAACTACAAGGGTGAGAATAGTCAGTTCCAGGACATGTAGTCGGGCCCTGGTGTTAGTTTCTATATCCCTGTAGGGGGTATAACAGATGAATGTAATATTCTTTATTTTTTATATTTTTTTCATTAAATGGATGGAGTGGTGTGTACAGGTAAGGCAACCACCATTCCCACCGCCGAGAATTGGGGGGTGACTAACTTCTGGTCATGGGGCACCCTGACTCACACTGTGGGAGGAAGATTGGATCCTTATGAGTCTGCTGGGAGAAGCGTGTCCTTGTGAGAATGATCGTGAAGTCAGTGTGTGACTTCCGTCATGTTTCGTTTCAAGAGTTGCAGCTCATTCATACCAAGTAAAAAGAGATAAGTTAAAGAAAGATCAGATTGCCAAGTGGGTGGAAGAAATTCTTGTAGACATGAGACATATTCAGGCTGGACATGTGGTCATTTCGTACTGACCTGAGATGTTCACAGGATAGACATATGCTTAGAATGTAATTTAGGTAGGATGTAAAAGTATTTAGATTTAAGTTCCATTAAGAATAAGATAGAATAAGTGTTACACTTTTATATTTAAGGTGGCATATGTATTACTACTCAATTTAGAACTAAGTGGAGTTTAAGCATCGCAGTTGAGTAAAAATCTAAAATTCCGAGGGGAAAGTAATGTAATGAAGGAAAATTATTGTAATGTCCCCTTATTCAAATAATCATTTTTATGGAAAATAACCGCTTTCTGAGAGACAAACAGGCCGCATTATGCTGTGTTCATCCACATTAAGTAGTCTCCTGTGTATATAGTACCGTACATTTAAAAAAGTGTAACATAGATTTTTACGTCAACTGTGATACTAGTGAACAGAGTTAGTTTAGAATGTATTTAGTGGGAAAGTAACATATTGTTAATAAGGTTAGGAAAATAATTTGAATCCCGCATCAAGCGCTGCTGTGTTTGAGAGAAGCAGTTGTCAGGGCATTAAAAACTTAGCCGTGATGGCAGTCAGACGTGCCTTCGAGAGATGTCGATATTTCTGCCTCATCGTGCTGAGGAGTTTGGAGATGGGGAGTGTCCAGCGAGTTTGCTGAAGAGTTTGGAGACGGGGAGTGTCCTAAGTGTTTAGCAGTGTTGCCAATTAATGCTGGGTCAGAGAACAACAGGATATCTGCATTGGAGGTTAGCCATGGCAAAGTTCCGGGTCTTGCACCATCAATGGTGGGTAACACGTGCTTCCCGTATGACTCCCAGACGCCGACTCACACTCAGTTTTGAGAAGTTAAGTGAAGCTTTGATTATCAAACCAACTTTGTTAATTGTTTTGGGTCCCAACCAACATGAAACAGAAATAACTAAGTAAGCGAGAATATACATGGGTGTTAACCAGCTGTTTGGACCATTGAGTGAGAAACTTTCAAATTTAGAGAAGGTTCTGGTAAAGATTTTAGCACTGTACTATTCTTTCAGTTATGTCATTATTTTAAAATGTGAGGAAAAGGGAAGGTATATATCCCTCAGATATGTAAGTAAGGTATATCTCTCTCAGATATATATATATAAGGTAAATCTGTAAAGTGAGTAACAGGTTACTGGAAGTATGTTTTCCTTTTTTAGAGGATTGTGAAGTGCTTGATCTCTATTTTAGAGTATTAACTGTGATTTGTGTAACCTATTCACTGGCACCAGGCTAGAGTCAATTTTCATATCAGATTTTTTTTAATAGAATAACTATTCTTAGATATCTGTTTAAGCCGGGGGCCGAAATCTGAACTAGTTTTTATTTATGTGTCACCCCGTGGTCATACCCATTCCCCGTTATATCGTGGGAAGGAACCTGTATGTCATTGAGGGATGGTATTAGAGGTTTATAACATGGTTAATCAAGAGTACACCCAGAGGGTGGTGTGTTGGTTTGATTAAAATGAATTTCTGGTATATTTAGAATGTTAATACCTGATCAGACTCGTCCCTAACTAAGTGGTGTCATATACTATCTGTCCAACCAATTGTGAACCAGTCAGTATCGAAGTTGTTCTCCATTTTTGCATTTTATTTGAGTTTTTGGAGTGTGTAATAAAAATCCATGTAATCCCACATTCATACTGGTCTTCTTCCTTTTCCTCCTCATGAAGACTGTACATGACTTGTTGGTGGCAATGGTTTAATATTTTTGTTGAGAGTGTATTGAGGTAATTCACACAGAGGAGAGAACTAGTGAAAAGGAAACTACTCATGTCCCATCGAAATCCAGTGGACCGAGTTTCTCATGAATTATGCAGTAAGTATCAAAGTCCATGCTTATCCCCATCCTGTTACAGGTTTACGGCTTCTCAGGCTACTCGCTACCCTTGTTCTACCCCTATTGTCACGAGCATAACCCGTAGGGTGATCCCAAGCAAATGTAATACTAATTTTAAATCTTAGACAGTCCAGTTTACCCATCACAAGGCTGGTGGCTTATTTTATTTTAAAATCATATTTTTTCTCATCACATATTGGTGGCAGACAGTTATAGAAAATTGTAAATTAAATTGAAATTGTTATTTTCCCAATACATATTTACAGTAATCTCTCTACTATTCAGACGCCCAGTAATTGAATACATCACTATTCGAACATCGTGGGCTGTCTGCCCCCCAAAATGCCCCAAAATTCAAAAAAAATCCGATAAAAAACATTTTTTTGGACTGCATCAGTTTGAATTTCCTGAGTGCGCCGATAGGCTGTGTTTTCACTTCTCGTACCTGTTTGATTGTCTCATTTCCCGCTCCACTCCTGGCTCGTAAACATGCTTTGAAAATGGTGGCAGAAGTGATTGCTTTTGTGGTGATACCCTACCTCCTGCAGGGCTTGATGCTGCTCTTCACCTCCTTTATCATGTATGTGATAATGGCCCCGCCACCTGAGAAGAGGAAAAAAGTGGTTCTAACTCTGGAGAAGAAAAGGAAGCTGTATTAGAGAAGGTGGATGCCGGGTGGATGGCATCACGGATCCTACGTGAATTCAACCTCCCTCGCTCCACTTTGTTTGATATCAAGAAGTCCCGAGACAAACTACAGGAGTACACGGCTGATTTCGCTTCAAAAACCAGATGAAACGTGGAGAGGAAGGTGATGTTTACTCCTAAGTATGCTGAGATTGAATAAATTCTCCAGGACTCGTCACTAAACCATACGGGAATTTACAGTTATGTACAGTGCAGTGAAGTGATGTGGTGCAAGGTATGCGAAAGAAAACGAGGAAAGTGATTGTGAGAAGTGCTGGTGAGAAGTGCTGGTGAGTGTTAAGAGCACCAGAAGTGCTAAGGTGTCAGGTGCAAGGACTTCCTGTCAGAGTCTGAGATGATTGAGCTGGTTATACATAAGCACGGCAGCATCATTCTCATAAGTACTCTAACTTCATCAAAATTCCTTGTTTTGTTCTTTCCATATCATTAATCTTATGCATAAACTGTGTGAATGATGATTTTCATAAAGATTTTCATGTCTAATCTGTTTTCATCATGATGTAAAGGTGTAAAAAAATTACCCTAAATGTTAATCTTAATTTCCTGCTTTCAATTTATTTTTTTTTCATGCATAGTTTTTAAGTCCACCAGCTATGAAAAAGGTGAATGCCTATGATTTGTGTCTAACCTGTTTTCATCATGCTGTAAATGTGTAAAAAATTACCCTAAAGGTTAATCATAATTTCCTGCTTTCAATTTAATTTTTTCATGCATGGTTTTTAAGTGAACCAGCTTTGAAAAAGGCGAATTCCTTTGATTTGTGTGCAAAATGATTACCATAAAGATTTTCTTGTCTAACCTGTTTTCATCATACTGTAAATGGATTAAAAATTACACTAAACGTTAATCATAATTTCCTGCTTTCAAATTAATTTTTTCATGCATGGTTTTTAAGTGCACCAGCTTTGATAAAGGTGAATGACTTTGATTTCTGTGGAAGATGATTACCATACAGATTTTCATGTCTAACCTATTTTCATCATGCTGTAAATGGGTTAAAAATTTACCATAAATGTTAATCATAATTTCCTTCTTTCAATTAATTTTTTTCATGCATGGTTTTTAAGTGCACCAGCTATAAAAAAGGTGAATGCCAGTGATTTTCATGTCCAGTCATAACCTAATCTATCTTAACCTTGCCTAACCTAACCTAACCATTTTTTTTGGTAACAATTTACATCACTTACTGTATTTGATGCTTTCTATTCAATAATTTAGTGCATAAAATGTGAGAAAAGATGATTTCCATGTCCAATACTTACTTATACTATGCTGGCAAGTTCTGACCACCTATGCCTTAATCACCTCTAAATCATTATTTTTTGGTTAAAATTCAATTAATTCATGTTTTGTGTGCATTATTTATGTGAAAAGGAACCTAAATAAGTGCTAAATATGTCCGGTAGAGAGGTAGGAAGGTAGTTTTCTGATTTAGGTTAGGGTCATGAATGACCGGTGCTGGAGCTTCAGTACCAACATTGAGACAAAACCAGTGCCCGGACACGCCTTTGGCTGTATTACGTAGAAAGTAGAGGGATTACTGTATAGAGGGGTGAAATGTCATTGTTGTAGAAATATTTTAGTTTTTTTAATCCAATTGGGCAAAAAATCACAGTAGTTAGAATGCACCTGATAATTGTAATACTTCAAGGATGGAATTTTAAAAGAATAGAGGAAAGCACCTTTGGTCATCCCCTATCTGCAACCATTGATTGCAGAATTGGAACTAAGCCCCCCAGCCACGTCATTGGCAGTGCTTCATGTGGGAGGTAAGAGGAAAATGTGTTTAGTGAGAGGGTGTGTAGGAAAGGCTCAAGGCAGATAATGAAAGTGATAGACTTAGGGGAAATATCAGAATCAAGTACATGAAGAGGAACCCATTCCCATTAGTGCTTTATAAGGCTTATCAATGCTAGCATTATTGTTCTTACTTTATGTCTTAGCAATGAATATGAATACAGTATTCCCTCAAATATCCAGACTTCCAATACTCGGACATACTCACTATTCGGATATTCTGGGCAGCCCAACCCCCAAAATGCCAAAAAATTCTGAAAAAAATCGAAAAAAAATCGATTTTTTGGGACAGTGTCAGTTTGAATTTCTCACCCATGCTGATCACGTATGTTTACACTCATGGCGTCTGTCTGTCAGTCGCCATTACCCACTCTGTTACTGGCTCATGAACACCTCTGACAATGGCGGCGATATTGATTGCTTTTGTGGTGATACCATACCTCCTACAGTGCTTGATACTGCTCTTCACCTTCATCATGTGTGTGATGATGGAATTTACTGTTATGTACAGTGCAGTGAAGTGATGTGATTCTAATTATAAAAAAAACGTTGTGTAAAGTGTTGGTGATAAGTGCTGGTGATTCTTAATTGGAAAGGTGTGTCAGGTGCAAGATCTTCCTGTCAGAGTCTGAGATGATAGAGTGAGTTATTACATCAGAGGGCAGCTTTTTGATTGTAAGTACCCTAACTTCATGCCTAACCTGTTCTCATCATGCTGAAAATGTGTTAAAAGATTACCAAAAATGTTAATCATAATTTCCTGCTTGCAATTAAATTTTCCCATGCATGGTTCTTAAGTAAAACAGCTAGAAAAAAGGTGGAAGATGTGAATTTCATGTCCGGTCCTAACCTAACCTAACCTATGGTTACCATAAAGATTTTCATGCCTAACCTGTTTTCATGATGCTGTTAATGTGTTAAGAAATTACCCTAAGTGTTAATCATAATTTCCTGCTTGCTATTTAATTTTTCCATGCATGGTTCTTAAGTAAAACAGCTAGAAAAAAGGTTGAAGCAGTGAATTTCATGTCCGATCCTAACCTAACCTAACCTAACATTGTGTTAATCATAATTTCCTTCTTTTAATTTAATTCTTTCATGCACGGTTATTAAGTGCACCAGCTATGAAAAAGGTTGAAACAGTGAATTTGATGTCCAGTCATAACGTAACCTAACCTAACCAAACCTAACCTAACTTAACCTAACCTAACCATTTTTCTGGTAGCAATTAACATCATTTACTGTATCTGATGCTTTGTATCCAATGATTTAATGCATAAAATGCGAGAAAAGATGATTTCCATGTCCGATACTTACTTATACTATGCTGGCAAGTTCTGACCTCCTATGGCTCACTCACCCATAAATCATCATTTTTTGGCTAAAATTAAAAAAATCCATGCTATGTGTGCATTATTTATATGAAAAGGGACCTAAGTAAGTGCTATACATGTCCAGTAGGGAGGTAGGAAGGTAGTTTTCTGATTTAGGTTAGGTTAGGTTATAGTCATGAAAAAACAGTGCTGGAGTGTCAGGACCAATATTAGGACAAAACCAATATTCGGACATGCCTTTGGCTCTATTACAACGGATATTGGAGGGATTACTGTATTTATCACACTTATTATTGTTCAATAATTTTCTGACAACTGATATGTCTGTAGACCCCCTCCGACTTCCTTCATATTCATCCCTCTTCATTTTCTGTATCATTTTCTTTATTGTCTGTGTTAAAGTTGTCAAGTGCTCTGGTCTTATTCTTTTTGTTTTTTTTGTCTTGCCATTTAGCCTAACATCTGTAATGAAGAAGTATGATTAGAAATAAGTTATATATTTAAATATATTAATTTGTATGAGTGTTTAACATTATCCAGACAAAGCTTGGAAGAAAAACTTACAGATGATGTGCTGAAGAGGAGAGTGACTCTGATTGAGAAAAAAAAGGTGATCAAATTAGTATGAATCATCTCCATGGCAACTAATACATAATACAAAAAATCATTAAACAGACCTCTGGTTTCAATAATGACAGAGTAACTCACAAACTTTGATGAAGTAGAGCTGTGTCCCATTGCCAACGATGAAGGAATTGTTATCGAGGAAGTATGCGAGCTTTGGTTGCCCA
>JAGKTI010036880.1:0-10998 GCA_018397915.1 Birgus latro
GGTCTTGCCATTACCAGCATTGTCTGACTAGAGTCGTATTATGTCAATATGTTCCATGAGTACTGAGAAATGTTGAAAAAGTGTCATATTTCCTTCCAAGGCATTTATTTTGTCCACACTCTTTCTGTCTTTCTGAGATTTTTCACAATCGTTATCAGTGCTGTGTTTTGACTGTCAACTAGCTTATGCTGTTATGTTAATACATGAGCTATCTTATTAACCCGTCACGTCCCGACCGATTTCCTACCTCCGATACCCCCCAAGTTCCGAGCAATTTCGGATTTTTTTTTCAAGTTTTGCCTCAAACCTCCACTTTTGGTGAGACACATCGAAAATTCATAGAGAAATCGCCCTCCTGACCTTATAAATGTTGCTACAGGTACACGGTCAACCTTACATTTCGTTCTCTCTCAGGGTATCTGTCTTCAAAGAAAACGAACAATGGGAGGATTAACTAATTCAAGCCACTTTAAATTTCGTATTTATTTATTTATTTGGTACTAATTTATGTGTAGTACAAGACTATATTGGTTTTCACACAATTATATATGTAATATAAGCATTGTTCAGTCACTAAACACATCCACATATAGCACCTTCCTTTACAACATTACCACCTCATCACTTCTGTTTGTTTCTTGCTCTTGCTTCTTTATTTCTTTGTCATCCACCTCAGGAATCACTTTCACCATGAATTTCGTCATTGGAGAGACTGTGGTGCGACATGTCTTCACTGGCCAGGTCACTGCTAACAGGTGAATTGCCGAGTGTGGGGGAGGGGGGGAGGGGGCCTCATGTGGGGCCAGGCAGTATCCCCACTTGACAGCAGATAGAGGAAGGTCTCCCACATATGCCTATCAAAAATCACCCGTGAAACTTGAATACTGTGGGAATGACTGACCTTGCAATTGCGTAAATTATGGGTACGTCGATGGGTGTAACCGTGACAAAATGTTGCAACGTACCCGTACGTCGACGGGACTCTTCGTGTTAAATTTGTTGTTTATTTCTTGAAGATCTTCCTTTGTAGCCAATCCAAAATGTTCCCTAGAATTGCACTACCCAGGTCGAACAAGCCACGCCTTCCACGCGTTCGTGTGATGTTGTTCGTGTCCATGCCTCCGTTCCACAAGATAGGATACCTTGGACCATGATGACCATGGTTGTTTTGGCGTATTCAAGTTTCCACTTCGCTAAAATCACGATTTCAGTCACTTCTTTTATGTTATGAGCTTCTGAAATAGAACTTCTTATAACATCCATTGACCTCAGTGGTTTGGCATTGTTCTCCAATAATACTGGTAATTCATATAAGATATCCAAACTAATTTCAGTACTCATGATATCTTTCACGATTGCTGTCGAGGCCACTGGGGCTACGAGGCATCCTTGCCCTATAGGTTAAGAGTCTAAGAGAGCGTATCCTCTTGCTGTGTAGATGAAAATCCATAGTATAAGTCCCCACATCGTTACCTACCGAAAAAAAAAAAAAATCTTTAAATTGGCTGATCCAGTCATGCTGTCGTCGATGATAGTGATGATGCGCATTAGCGCATTACACTTGGCTCATGGAGAACAATAACTTGCTTGTCGTTTGATACCTAGATCATGTAAATGCTTTATTGTGGCATTTTAGCAACAGTTGCACCTATGTTTGTCTGTTTGTTATGCAGTCTTAATTCATTTTTGTATGTATTGTTTTCCTCTAGATTGTTTTCATCGTTATGGTTCGTTTTTTCGATGGTGTCCGAGTTTGCATAATTGCTGGCTAAGTCCCTTGGGACCATTTGTAAATGATCAACATGAATTTGTTTTTCTTCGCCACTCGATAGTGACCTAATTACTACCTTGTTTGTTGTCTTCTTAATTACTCTGTATGGGCCTTCAAATTTCGGTGATAGTTTATTGTCTCTGATGTGAATGATACCATAGACAGTGTCTCCTAAGCTGATGGTTGATTCTTTTGCCTTTTTGTTGAATGACTCCGTCATTTTTTCCTTGGACATCGATACTTGTTTTTTCACCCTTTTGTGTATATCCTGGAATTCACGCAAACGGAGTTTAGGATAATCATCTTAATTGTATATAGGGAGATTTTCACCTTCCAGAATTTCATAAAGTAATTGCTTGTTTGTCCCGTAGATAATGAAATGTGGTGTGTCTCATATATATGTTTTCATGGATCCATTAATTGATGCTTCTACTCTGGGAATCCAGTCATCCCAGCTTGCATAATTCTAACTGAGAATGTGTCGTAGCATATCCAATATATATATTTTTTTTGTCTCTCTACCAACCCATTGGATGCTGGGTGATAGGCTAAAACATTTACCTTTTTTATATTGTATTGTTTACATATTTCTTGCAAGATTTCAGAATTAAATTCACCTCCATTATCGCTCATTAATACCTTCGGGGTAGTAAACCTACATATGACGTTATCTATGATTGCCCTTGCCACTGTTTCTGCTTTCTTATCCTTAATTGGGGCTATAATCACATATCTTGAGAAGTGGTCTGTAGGAACGAATAGGTACTGATTATTACTGTAAGATAAGGGTAACTTAAGTAAGTCAACAACGACAACGTCCTACGGTTGTTTTGGTACAGGATATTTACCTGTAGGTGCAGGTGTTAACGTGTAGCCTTTTGTGTCTCGCACATGACTCGCATCTGTCTATATGTTTGTATATATCTTTTCTTAACGATGGCCAGTAGTATAACAGCCGGGCTTGTTTAAATGTCCTATCCTTGCCAGAATGTCCTGAATGTGGACTATCATGTATCATCCTTCACACGTAGGGTATCATTTCATTAGGTACCACTAATTGTCTATTATTTCTTCTGTGTTTTGGCTGCCTGGGTTGATCCTGTATAAGGCATCGTCGACTATTGTAAATTGTTCTTGTGGTATATGTAGCATGGGTAATTTTATGTCCTTGGCACTTTCCAATTTATATATAAAGTTACACGATGTTGGATCAAGTATCTGTGCTTTTGCGATTTCATTATGGTTTGGGATGTTTCCCTTGTGATCTAATGTCACGACATTAATTGTTGTTGGGTTCCTAGATGGTGCATCAGTGACTAAGTTTACTTTGCCTTGTATGTAGTGAGTATGCACATTATAGTTTTCCATCGTGCATTTCCATCTTGCTGTCCTCCCAGAGAGGAGTTTTGCTTGGAACATGCTCACGAGCGGTTTATGGTCGGTGAATACGTGAATTTCGTAACTATATACCAAAGCTCGAAACTTTTGTAGTGCAAAGACAACTGCAAGTTCCTCTACATCTGTAGTGCAATAATTTTTCTCTCCACCTTTTATTTGTCTGCTGGCGAATGCAATGGGTTGACTTTTCCACGTTTATCATCTTGCATCAATACGGCCCGTAATCCTTAAACAGATGCATCTGTGCAAATTCAAAATGGTTTTCTGAAATTAGGATAGGGCAACCATGGTGCACCTGTAAGTTTATCTTTTAATTCCTTAAATGCTAGAATTTATTCCTCTCTGCACTGGAATACACCTTTTTTGAGTAGAAGGAATAAGGGATGTGCTATATGAGAGTTGTTTAATAAAACGTCGATAGTAGCCCACCAGACCTAAAAATTGCCTTACTTCATCTACATTTGTGGGTTCAGAGAAATCCCTTACTGCTCGTATTGTGTCCTCAGATGTGTGTATCCCTTCTGCATCTAGTCTGTGGCCTAATAATTTTATTTCCTTAAAGCAAAATTTGCATTTAGACAGCTTAATTTTTAAACCAACATCAGCAAGCTTATATAGGAGCTGGTCTAATTTCTGCAGATGTTCGTCTATGGTGTGTGTTGCAATTATGATGTCGTCCAAGTACACAAATATTCCCTTTTCCCAGCATTCTAGACAGTACATAATTAATTAATCTTTGGAATGTGCCTGGTGCTGTCCTTAACCCCATCGACATTCGTTTATATTGGTAATGCCCAGTATTTGTGGAGAAAGAAGTGTAATTATGTGACTTCTTATAAAGGGCCATTTGATAATAGCCATTAAGCAAGTAGATTGAGGATTATACATTATTTTCTGGTCCAGTATTTTGCAAGACGTCACTTAGCAATGGCATGGGAAACCAGTCTGGGATTGTGTGTTGCTTTAATTTACGGTAATCTACTACTGCACGCATTTCTCTATTTCGTTTGGCCATGAAAAATAATGGGGCATTCCAGGGTTAGACTGATGGCTCAATAATACCCAGTTTTAGCATTTCATCAACATATTGATTTGCAAGGGTATGTTGTGAATGCGCTACTCTATAGGCTGGTGTACATATATTGGTTGTGTCCGGGTGCACGTTAATCTTGTGTTTAATCAGGTTAGTACACCCTAATTGTTCTCCAGGTAATGATACAGTTAGTCGATGTTTCTCTAACAAATCTAGGAGATCAGTATCTTCATCAAATTGTCCTGAGTGAATCAAATTTTCCTTTATGCATTCTCTGTCCGTATGTTTTATCTTACTTGAAGTTCCAGGTATAATTATTTCCCTTATAGGGGCAGGACATGTCTCTGAATTGCCAAGACAAGTCCCCTTTTTAATCTGTGCTTCTCCATTCATGTGATTAATTAAGAACACCAGAGTTTCCCCTATGTTATCCACCTGACATAATGTGTTTCCCACCATGATTCCATTCACTTTACATAATTCTTCTAAAACAAGAACAGTACTACTCTTCAATATAGTCTTTATGGTGACTTTCATTTATGAGTTATGCAGAATAACTGCATCATTGGTGAGATGTGCGGGAAATACTGATGAGTCGTTAGTGTTACCTCGGTCTCTGTGCAAAAGGGCTGGGGGGCTGGAAGGGATGGTGTGAGTGCATGTGTACCCTCGTCTGATGATGATGATGATGATGATGAGATTCGCCACACGGGTGTGGCACGGGCTCAAGTCCTCGTCTGATTGAGCGTTTCTATTTAAATGTTTAATATTTCCAACTCCTTTTGGTTTTCTAGTATTGATGGGTGACAATTCTAATGATAATTCCTCTAAGAATTCATTATTATAATCTGTCCCATTCATATGTGAGAGTAAAATTCTCTGTCCTCATAGTTATCAAATCCAACCATATGTTAGCTCTTACTGCTAAGTTTTCTGCTATATAGAAAATAGTAGATATTGGTCTTGTAGTCTCTGTAAAACTGATATCTAACTGCATCATGTCCTTTACGATTATTTGTTTGCCATCCACAGCATATAAGTTTAAATCAGATTTCTCCAAGAAAGTTGCTCTCTTCTTATTTCTAAAAATCCACTCTAATTCCTCTTCTGTTATTAAATTCACTGGAAAGCTTGTATCCAAGAATAATGATTTTTTTTTTCTTCACATAAAGCGGGCATCAAGATACACTCATTTCCCAACATGCCTCCCACATGAACTTTAGACTTGGACTTATTTATGGTTGGTCGTTTTTTGTTGTGACTTGCCCCTCCCCTGTCTTAAAAACAGAAACCAATATTTGTATTGTTTTACAGTTTCATGTCCCGGGAGAATTTGGTTTCCTTCAGTATGGGTCACATCCTTGTGCCTTTTGCCTATGTTCTTTGTTCTTAATAGAACATTGATTCTGTGTGTGACAAGAATTCGCACAATTATAACACAGAGTGGACCTATTGTCAGGACTATACAATATCATAATACAATGCATAATAGCATAGTAGCAAGGAATGTAGTCTACAGAGTGAGTGAACTGGGGGGTGGAAAGGAAATGTTGTTTGTAGTTTCTCTGAGGAATGCCAGATTGAAAAGTGTCACCGGAAATGCTACATACATACAGGCTTCTAGAACTTTTGACAACAGTATAAGCCACGTGACACTAGCCATCCTGCACAACAGTGGACGGGAGGGAGAAGGGGCACAGTAGGAAAGGCAGGAACAGAGCGCACGGAGTTAGCAAGCATAAAACAGCTCTCGCCTCAGTACTGCCTGTGTGACGTACTCTCTTTGAAGAAAATAAAACTACAATCAACCACAGACTCATCTTTAACTCGCCGAGTCCCACCGACGTAAGATGCACGTCACTACTTTTTTCTGCGGACAGACCCACCGACGTGCATCATACGTCAGTCAGTTGCAAGGCCTGTCGTTTGCACATTTTTCAAGATTTGCAGGTGATTTTTGGTAGGCATATGTGAGAGACCTTCCTCTACCTGCTGTCAAGCAGGGATACTGCCTGGCCCCTCCTGACCCCCCTACCCCCCTCCCCCCACACTCAGCAATTCACCTGTTAGCAGTAACCTGGCCGGTAAAGATATGATGCCCCACGGTCTCTCCAATGACGAAATTCACGGTGAAAGTGATTCCTGAGGTGGAGGACAAAGAGACAAAGAAGCTGGAGGAGAAACAAACAGAAGTGATGAGGTGGTAATGTCGTAAAGGATGGTGCCATATGCTGGGGTTTGGGGTGAGTGAACAATGCTTTTATCGCCTATAGTATTGTGTGAAAACCAATATAGACTTGTACTACACATAAATTCGTACCAAATGAATAAATAAATACGTAATTTAAAGTGGCTTGAATTAGTTAACCCTTCCATGGTTCATTTTCTTTAGCCAGGTACCCTGAAAAAGAAGGAAAACGTAAGGCTGACTGACACCTGTAATAAGCTCAGGAGGGCGATTTCTCTATGAATTTTCGATGTTTTTCACCAAAAGCAGAGGTTTGAGCAAAAAAAAAAAAAATGAAAATCAGTCGGGTTCTGAGGGTGTGTTGCGTAAAAAATCGGTCGTGACTGGACGGGTTGAAAACGATCTAGTGTGCCCAGACAAATTAAATTACAAGGAAAAACAGGAAAAGAACAGAAAAAACAAAATGGCAACCACGAATGACGTTAGCAAGAATGGACATCAACTTTCATACAACTGTGATGACAAAGACTATCACACAGTGCTGACACATACACTACCCAACATAGATACAAACGAATAACAAGTGAGTGTATGTAGTTAATGTTGTATATAATGTATGTATTTTTATATAAAATAACAAAATAAGTGGTTATATAATATCATAATACAATACGTAAACTTAGTCTTAAAATGGGGTCTCAACGATTAGCCAGCAGTCATACAACCTCGGACACCACAGGGAAAACGAAAACAAATGATGAAAAGAAAATTGATATGAAAATAAATTATGATTGCATAACAAACAAATAAAAGTAGGTGCAACTGGTGCTTTATATATGTATATGTATGAACTCTTTCTGTTAGTGAAACAACGAGCATAGTTATTGTTCTCCAAGAACCTGTTACAAGGCGCATCATCATCATCAACAATCGCAGCATGACTGGATGAGGGGACTGATAATAATGGTTGCGTAATATTACTATAGCAAGTGTTATAGATGACATCAATAATACAGTTGATTGCTGTACCATGCTATTGTGTTAATACTATTGTAATTATGCATGTGCACATATTTATGTTGCAACTTACTAAGTATCATGCATTGTAATTGTACAATATTACAATATTACTGCAACTACTACAATTCCTAGAATGTTTGTGCAGTTACTATGATACTACCGCAATTACTACAATTCCCACAATATTAGTGCAGTTACTACACTATTGCTGCAGTTACTACAATATTAACTACAAATGCTAACAGTAATACAATTATGTAAATTGCAATATTACTTCAATTAAATAATACAGTTATGTAATAACTACATTCATGATTCATACAATGTAACTACAAGGTTCCTACAATTCTTTTGTTACCAGAATTATGTATTTCACTTACTCATCAAACAAGTAGAGTGTAATATTAGGCATGAATGTATTAATTACATTCATACGATGTAATTACAATGATCCTTCAATTCAGTTGTTACCAGAATTATGTACTTCCCTTACTCATTATTCAAGTTGAGTGTAATATTAGGCATTACTCAGGGCATAGCACCATGTGTTTTGTATTGACCGAGTAATTTTACCATTGCATATGTATATGTGTATGTCTGCTGTACATGCACATTGTGCTACTCTGTCACTACAATATGTTATACAATGTTCAGTTTTACTACAAAATAGATAGTATCATACATATTCATACGATGTAATAACTTAGTAAGATTACCATTAACCTACTTCCAGTCCGCTACCTACGTCATATCAAGGCATACATAAACGCAATTTGAAGCCTTTATTCCAGGGGAGAAACTTTATGCTTTAGAAATATAAGTAATAGTTCATGTACCATTCATAACAGATAATCTGTTCACAGTCTGTCAAATATACCCTTTTCCTTTTACGGGAGGGGCAGTGAACATTCAAGTGAGACCCCCTGAGTGAAATGTGTATATGTAATAGTAATTAAAAAAAATATTTAAAAAAAAGAAGGGAACACAAGTGAATTAATATTACTTAATATACAAGTATCCAATTCTTACAACAGTATCGTTATAGTTTATGTAACTACAATACAAATATATTAATATATATTCCAGTTTTCTATTTACTCAGTTATATGCAACAATTAATTTGTATTATGTTTCTAGAATATTATTATGCAATGTTATTATTAATACCATGTATTACTAGGTGTAATCGTTGCAGGCTGTCGTATGTACTTCAGCAGGTGTGACTGAGCAATGTCAGAACTATGAATTATCATAATACAATGCATAATAGAATAGTAGCGAGGAATGTAGTCTAGAGAGTGAGTGAGCTAGGGGGTGGAAAGGAAATGTTGTTTGCAGTTTCTTTGAGGAATGCCACATTGCAAGGTGTCACTGGAAATGCTACATACACACAGACACATTGTATAAGCCACGTGACACTAGCTGTCCTGCACAACAAAGGACGGAACCTAGATCAGTTTGAGGAGAGACAGCAGGGAGAGAGGGTAAGGAGTTAAGAGAGAGAAGAGGCACAGTAGGAAAGACAGTAACAGAGCACGCGGAGTTAGCAAGCATAAAACAGCTCTCGCCTCAGTACTGCTTGTATTATATTATCCCTTTGAAGAAAATAAAACTACATTCAACCACAGACTCATCTTTAACTTCTCCAATCACTGATCGTAAGTGAAGTGAAGGTTTATCTTACCAATCTACTACAGCTCGGAGTCTACTACAACCCAATACAAAATAAGATCAACATAGTTTTTTCTAACAACAAAATAACCTTCTCTATAGAATTACATCCCTCGACTACGTCTACTTACGCTATCTACCAAAACTTGATCATTGAGGTGACTTCCCATATTAAAGTTTTTCTGTGGCACGGTTTCTGCTTGGAGTATGTGCAAACTTTTGTGACTGCCTGTGGCCTGGTGTTTGCGATCGCTGCCTCGAAGTCAGAGGATTTTTGGTTTGTTTTCGGGTCACGATCAGTTTTGTTCTTTGCTTGGGGTAGCTGTTTTCACAGCTGCCCCTGTGTTTGTAATTCTCATTCTGGTTGTATTTGACTGTGCTTCACTCACCCCTGCCTCGCTACAGTTCATCTCTACCTACTTCATAAAATAGCAGGCACATTCCTGGGGTGTACGGTACCGTTTTAGCGATTTTTAATACCCTATCAGGTAATTTACACAGTGCAGCTACATAACCAAGGATGTCTACGACATGCAGTGGTGTCATCTTCCCATTGGGTGTTACCCAATCTGAGTTCTCTATAGTAGCTAACAGTGTTCTCTTAATTGTGGATACATCTGCTGTTGTTTCACCTAAGACAGGATTGGCTGTATGTTCTCCCATAAGATCCACAATCTTATGTAATTCAGGAATTATACCTGCCAAGAAATTTATACCTCCAGAATTTTTCTTCAGGAATTCTGTCATAAACTCATCATATGTCTGAGCTCGTAAGAGTTTATCAGATAAAAGTAGATCACCAGCTGGACATCTTTCCTGGTTAATCCATGAAGAAAAAACAGCTATTTTCTCATTTTCATCTGTTATATGTCTATTAACAAATAGTTGTTTGCACTGATTTATTTATAAGAGACATGACACTGATACGATCTTTTTCTGTACCTGAGAATTTTGTGAGATTTTTATCATGATAAACATGAGGTGGGAATGTCTGAGCTGTGATATTGCCTCTGTTAGCCATGTTGTTTGGTCGTTTTGTTAAGTTCACATGAAGTCCCTTGTCCTTATGGGAAGGGATAGTTGGATACGGTGTTTTTCCTGACTTGTGAACCCTCGTGAGTAGATTTTCATAGATATGTATGCCAGAGCTAAAATCTTCACTTTCTACATCAGAGAAAAGTGTCCAAAGATTTTCATCATCATCAAATTCTGAAGTGTTCGTTTCTTTATCTTTAGTTCGTGGAGAACTTTGTGTGTTTGTTACGTTTTCCTGTTGTTCTACTAACTGTGAATCATCACTGGATATTGCAAATGCTGTCTCATTTGGCACTCAAACTTGTGATGGTGAAAATATTCCTGTCATAGCACTAAGCACTAAAATAAAAAACTCATTTTGCTAAGGAAGGTTGATTTGGATTTGTAATGTTGATTGTAACACTATATTGTCAAACCACTGCCAGTAAATCTGTGAGACATCGTGTGGCTCGCCTTGTTAGTAGTTTTCCATCTTGATAATGTAGACTCCACTGTAGACTCATAGACTCGTAAACGTGGTTCGCACGTTCACCGCCACCAAATAATGTTGAACTCGTACTTTGTAGTTAAGTATATCGTAGCTGTAGCCGAGCTGTAAAAAACTGTGAGTAGATTTATAAGGAGATAACCTTAGTTTACTTTGTCATGCGATGACAGGAGAAGGTAAAGATGAGTCTGGGGTTGACTGTAGTTTTAAAGATGAGTGCGGGGTTGATTGTAGTTTATTTTCTTCAGAAGGAAAGCTCAAGAGTGTATAATGAGGTGTGTGGTATGTAGGAGGACTGCTGGGCCTTGATAGCAGGCTGTGAAGCCTTTGCCCAGAGTTGGACACATTAACCCCTTAACCGCGGGTCGTCACTTCCGTGACGCTCGGGCGCAATG
>JAGKTI010036881.1:0-10998 GCA_018397915.1 Birgus latro
AAAAAATTTGTATTTGATATAACGTAATCAAAAAATTAGGTTTCAGAACTAAAATATGCCAATATTAGCAGATATTTCCTCTTCGGATCGTCAGTGTTTATATCTCGGTCAGCTGATCAGTGTGATATTTCCCCTCCAGAGTGTCAGCACTCTTTGACAGACTTCTGTTTTGTATAAATATTTTGAGTACAAAAAATGTATCTGCATTGTAAATTGATATTTATTACAAAGCAAAAGTCCATCAAGGCGAGTTGTTTGACTAGAGGCAAAACAATTCTGCTGACTAAGAAATTTTTGCTTTGAATCCTGATTTTCTAGTAATAATTAAGCACAAATTTTTGACATAATTTCAAATAATTAGGTGTGCAAACCTATATGGTGATCATGATTAAAATATTTTCCAGTTAAAATTGCCAATTCGGTCCAGGATCAAGTAGATGACTGCGTGTTTGTATCGCAGTCAGCCGATGAATGTGGTTTTCCATTCCTTGTTCATTTTCTCCTTTTTTCCTCAACTTTTTTAATTGAATTTCAAATAATTATGTGTGCAAACCTATATGGTGATCAAGATTAAAATATTTTCCAGTTAAAATTGCCAATTCAGTCCAGGATCGAGTACATGACTGTGTGTTTGTATCTCAGTCAGCCGAGGAGTGTGGTTGGCTTACCTTATGGTGTTCCATTCTTTTTGTTCATTTTCCTCTTTTTTCCTCAGCTTTCTGATCATCTTCTAGCATACCTTCCACATTGTCATCAACAGCTGTCTAAACAACCATTCTTAGGGTTGTAGCTAGCAAAATACTGCTCTTGTGTCAGTTATTATCGTTATTGTGTCAGTGTTATTATTTTATGTACAGTACTGTGTATGTTAGTTATTTTGGTACAGGTAGCCTACATTCCAGAATGCTCTAGAATATTGGAATAATTGCCGGACAATATTGAAGAATTCGGGCGAAGTATGGTAATAGTCCAGGGAATGATATGTGGGGCTCTACTTTTGCGATTCCTGGACTGGTCTCCCCCCCTTTTAGTCTGGGAAATCAAGGGTCGAGTGTACTCTAAAATTATACGAATAATCTTCATATTACGTCTACATTCTCAGCTAATCAATCAATCTCAGCCTACTGCATCCTAAAATTGCAATAAAAATTACTGAAGACAGCTATGGGAGACCCCAGATTATAATTCAAAGTCGACTACAGTGAGACAGAAACAAGTTAATTATTGACTACAAGTGCAAATTACAGTTTAAATAATATCCAAGCCTACGCTATTCAACGAACATAGACTGTGATAGTTCCCCACAAAATTAGTTATTATAGTTTTGATTAATATTAAGTACATTTATAGAATTATGCAGTTGTTCATGTTTTGATGGGGAATTGTCTGACGGGGAATTGATTTCGCAACGAATTTTCCCAGAACCAGTCCATGTCCGTCTTTGCAGCTTTGCTGCACATGAGGATACTTTCGCAGCTTCACACATTTTCGTACTGTTTAGACTTTCCTCCCATGCGCCCTGCGACATCTCCAACATCGAGGGAGCCCTCTGCAAAGAAGAAGCAGCACCATACTCTACCTCTGGAGAGGATATTGGAAATTATGCCACGAGGAGGGGCAGGGAGTCTTGGAGATTAGGTGTGCTGTAGGCCTTGCAGCTTTCAGCGTTGGGACTGTGACCAAGAGAAAGGAGATGTACAAGAAAATGGCCACCTCATTCTCTACATCTACAGGTATTGCTTACTTCTACACTTATTACTTACTTCAAAATAGGAGTGCTACAATTTAGGTTGGGGGTCCGAGGGGGTCTTGGAACGCATCCCCCCATTTCTATGTATATTTCAATGGGAAATATCGTTCCAATATACGAAATTTTGAATTACAAAAGTTTTTTTTTGTCCCTATCCCTTTCGTATATATGGAAGAGAGCAAATGTAGTACCAGTTTACAAGGGAGGAACCCCTGAACTATTGACCAGTGTCCCTAACCAGCATGGTTGCAAAGTTGTGCGAGAAGATTCTGATAGATAGGTGGATAAAATATCTGGAAGAGATGAATATTTTGACTGAAAGTCAATTTGGATTCAGAAGTGGAAGGTCATGTGTTTCCAACTTGTTGAGCTTTTACTCAAGAGCGATTGATGTGCTACAGGAGAGAGAGGGTTGGGTGGACAGTGTATATTTAGATTTGGAGAAGGCCTTTGACAAGGTACCCCATAAGAGACTAATGTGGAAATTAGAGCATATAGGAGGACTGAAGGGTAACCTGGAATGGATGAGAGACTTTTTGAGAGAGAAACAAATGAGGACAGTAATAAAGGACAGGACATCTGGATGGAGAGAAGTAACAAGTGGTGTCCCACAGGGCTCGGTGTTGGCACCAGTAATGTTCCTGATTTACGTAAATGATATGGTAGATGGAGTGAACAGTTATGCAAGTCTGTTTGCTGATGATGCAAATATCTTGAGGAAGGTAGAGGTTGAAGGGGACTGTAAAATACTGCAGGAGGATCTGGATAGGATACATGACTGGAGCCGGATGTCGGAAATGAAATTCAACGCAAAAAAATGTAAAATATTGGAAATGGGTAAAAGCACCAAGAGACCATCACTGAAGTATATGATGGGTAATGAACCAATCACAAAAGCGAGAGAAGAGAAAGATTTAGGAGTGCTGGTCCAGGATAGTTTGTCACCTGAAAAACACATTAACAAGATTGTTAGAGTGACATATAAACTCTTGACCAACATAAGAGTGGCATTTCATTACATGAATGAAGAGATGATGAAAAAACTGATTGTGGCCATGATCCACCCCAGGTTAGAATATGCAGCAGTAGTGTTGTCCCCACACAAAAAGAAAGATATAAACAAGATTGAGAGAATACAAAGAACAGCAACCAAGATGGTCCCCAGTCTGGCAGATCTGTCATACAGTGAGAGGCTAGAAAGGCTGGATTTGCCATCCTTAGAGGAAAGGAGAGAGAGGGGTGACATGATTGCAGTGTTCAGGACCATGATGGGAGTAGATAAAATTGATAGAGAAGATCTGTTTTTATGGGATAAGAGAGCAACAAGAGGACATGGACTGAAACTGAAGAAGCCACGCTGCTTGAAGGACATCAAGAAATATAGTTTTCCATATAGATGCATAGACCTGTGAAATAGACTGGACAAAGAGAATCGTCCAGTCTAAAAACTTATAACGAGTTTAAACCAAAATTTGATTTACTGAGAAAAAGAGACAGGATCCCACGAGCGTAGCTTATTTCCTGTATATCACAATTAGGTAAATACAGTTAGGTAAATACATACAGGTTGCCGACAGAGACGGAGCTGCTTGTGGATCATGGGAAATAATCGCCCAGTCAGCGCTGAAAAAGAGACCAGCCTATTGTGATTATGTGAATGAGCGCATGAGTCGTTGTCCCGTCGGATATTAATTTTAAAAAAAGAAGAAAAAAAAAAGAAAATCATTCTTTCATTATCCAATCTTATGTTGCCCCACAGAGGAGCATAGGAGCCCAGGGCTATAGTCCTTCCAATACATGGTGAGCGCTTTGGCATTGGCATTTCCGGGGGTTTCCCCGCATGCGACGTTGCCAAACCTCGTACAGGGTCAGTTGTTGGATTACTGGGTAAATTCTAAAAAATACTTATTTACATTGTAAATAAGTTCCCTCTCTTGGCTGTGTAGCACACGAGAATGAGTAGCAGGTGTAGCAGGGGTACCTTCCATCTTGGGTGGCGGCAACCTGATCTTTGAATTAGAACGGTCATCCCCAAGCTCGGAGAAAAGCAACGTCGGACAGCAACGCTGCCATGTATTGTTGTATTTGTATAAAATATTTGCTTTATAAAAAGAAATATACATTCATAACACTATATAACCTTATTAAAGTAGTAAATATATACAAATTAATTCAGAAGCAGTAAATAAATGACATAATTATAAGACAGAGTGATGTGTGTTGGGCGAGATTTGGCAGCGTCGCACATGGGGGAACCCCTAGAAAAGCCAACGCCCAAACGCTCACCATATATTGGAAGGACTATAGGCAAGTTGATCCTGACATCAACACGATCGTCTTAAGATGTAGAGAAACACACATTAAACGCTTGTGTACAAATATACTTTATACGCTCCTC
Organism: Birgus latro; assembly: GCA_018397915.1. NCBI lineage: Eukaryota > Metazoa > Arthropoda > Malacostraca > Decapoda > Coenobitidae > Birgus > Birgus latro. Next base: position 4,149 of record JAGKTI010036881.1, read on the forward strand.
GAATGGGAATCGAACACAGGACCTCTTGCATAGAAGTCAGGTACTGATACCATTGCACCACGGCGTGTAAAAGCAGTGGCAACCTGATTTCTTTGAGGAAACCAGGCAAATCCATGATGGAAGGATTTCTTTCAGTCACAACACATCAGGATGAAACCACTGCCCCACGCAACTCGGGTGAATGGCAGAGCAGTTTTAATCTATCCCAGACAAAATGAAGGTCTTAAGATGTAGAGAAACACACATTAAACGCTTGTGTACAAATATACTTTATACGCTCCTCGAATGGGAATCGAGTGACCAGACTCACTCATCCCTGAGTGGCACTACGTGAGCAATAAACCCCAACCATCCCTTGGATATAAACCTTCACCGGCTCAATCCGATTGGAGTGCCGTAATTAACCACTAAACCACCAGGTGCCAAAATTTGGTTATATGGTTACCACCCAGCGTAGTAAATGGTTTCCTGATGTACAGGAAACCATTTGGCTTGTCACTCAGTGTAGAGTCACCCACAGGCAGAAGGACGAGAAAAGAATGAAGGCAAGAAAGACAGAAGAGGGAGTGTAAGTCACCCGTAGGCAGAAGGACAGGGAATGAATGAAGGAAAGAAAGACGGAAGAAAAAAAAAAAAGAAACGTGGGTTTCAGTCATAAAGAATACAAGATACAATGGAAATACAAAGTTTCCATATGGTTCCATCATGGTGGAGAGGGGCTGCTCATTGTTTACATCTGGTGAAGGGGAAATTGTGGGCTTTTGCAATAAAGATATGGGTAAAGGAAGTACTGAGCTGAACCAAACAAGAGTAGCAGGAGTGGAGAAAATGGCAGAAAGGAATGTCCAGGAGTTATAAAAAGTATGGGTAGTAATTAGAGGATTGCAGGAATGGATCTTAGAGCAGGAGAAAGAGATCAATGTACTGTACTGCAGAATAAACTGGAAAAGGTTGCACATGCAGTGTTGAACAAGAAAGAAAAATTACAGAATTAAAAATGAGTAATGAATCTGCCTCAAATGAAATAAAAGAGCTCAAGAGGGAAAATAAGAGGTTGGAAGAAGAAAGGGGCAGAATGAAAAGTAAACCTGATGAGTATGAATTAAAATCAAGGATGCAAGATGAGCACATTAAGGAAATCAAGGAGCAGCACAATGGGTGGAAGAAAATTCAGGAGGAAGGAAATGTAAATTTGAAAGAGATTATAGAACAACAAAACAAGGAAAGGTGGAGAAAGAAGTGGTTAGGGTACTGAGAAGTAGAGAATCTTTAGTCAGGGATGTAGCAGATAAGAAAAAAAGTGTAATACTTTCAGGAGTAATAGAAAAACTTATGACAGTAAGATCAGAAAGCAAAAGAGAAGAACTGAGTAAAGCTAGAGAGATAATATCAGTAGTTATGGAGGATAACAATGAAGCTCAAGAAGAGATTGAAGAAGTGTTTAGGTTAGGAAAGTACGAGGAAGGAGGGGTGAGGCCACTTAAGGTAAGTCCCAGGTAATGGTAAATGAAATCATCAGCAGAACATGAAAATTATCAGACAGAGGGGTTAAAAAGTTTTTGGATAAGGAGAGATGCAAATGAGGAAGAAAGAGCTAAAATAAAGGAGTTAGTAAGGAAGCAAAGGCAAAAAATGAACAGAGAATGGAGGAAGAGAAGACAGTGATTCATTGGAGAGTTATTGATCAGAAATTGAGGAAGTGGTACCAATGGAGAGAGGGAGAGTAGAGGGAATAAAAAACAGCGAGAAAGGTTTGAAAGTGGCATGTACTGTACTAATGTTGATGATTTAATATCAGCAAGGTTAGAAATCAACTATTTCTTAAGGATACATGGACCAGATGTTGTGTGCTTTGTAGAGACCAGGTTAAGAGAGGATATTGATATCCATATGGGGGAGGGTAAATATAAACTGTGGAGAAGAGACAGAAAAGAAAAAATGGGAGGAGGATTGATGATAGCAGTGAAGAACAGCATAAATGCGGATACTGTGGAAATGGGAGAGGGTAGGGCTGAAATTATATGAAATTTGAAACTGGAGAGAATGGCAAGAGAGATATGGCAGTAGTGTATGTTCCCCCTAAGACAAGAGCATTGAATGACGATGAATACCAGGAGATGTTGTCAGACATGGTTAGTTATCTACAGAATGTGATTGAGAAAAGCAACAGTATAATTTTAATTGGTCATTTTAATTATAAAGACTTGAACTGGGAGGAATGGGACTCAGGAGGCAGTGAAGATTTGTGAGGCACCATATTGCTAAATATAGCAATGAATAACGTAATGACACAGTGGATCAAAGAAGAGACACGATTTCGAGATGACATCACACCAGCAAGATTAGATTTATTGCTAACCAAAGAACCTGATATAACAATCTTTGAAATGTCTGTCTCCTATAGGAAAAAGTGATCATATGGTCATTGAGTTCCAGATGATAATAGGGAGCGTGGTGCCAAGAGACGAGCTTTATATGCAGGGAAGATAAAACTTTTGGGAAGCAAACTTTACAGGATTGAGAAGATTTTTTTGTAAATGTGGATTGGAGAATATTCAGAGAAACATGAGATAAAAAGGAATTTGGATATCTTTCTTGACCTCTATAATTCGGGAGTGAAAAAATATGTGCCAAGGGTAAGTGGGAAAGAAAACAGGAAAAAGGAGTGGTTTAATAGAAGGTGGCTCGATCGGTAGAGTGGTGGCTTGCAGTCCTACTGGACCCAGGTTCAAATCTCGGCTGGGGCAGGGAACAGTTTAAGGATTTGAATTTCATAATAGCAACCTTTCCTGATCTACCAGAAGACCCGTCGACATGTCGTAAAAATACCCCCGCTAATACCAGTACACCAGTCCTGTATGAGACAGCCCTAGCATGTATTCAATATGGACGGCGGGTGTTAGCGCCGAAGTGGTGACATGTAGAGGTGTATGGTATGTGGAGGAGGACTACTGGACCTTGAAAGCAGGCTGTTAAAAGCCTATGTGCCCAGAGTCAGACACAAAAAAAAAAAAAAAAAAAAAAAAAAGAGGGACATGGCATTGAACAACTGGAGAAAGAGATATAATAGTAGAACAAAGGAAGAATATAGAAGAATTAGAAATGAATACAGTATACTAGAATACATAGAGAGGAAGAATGAATTTTGAAAAAGGTATAATTGACAAATGTAAGGAAGAACCCAAATTGTTTTATAGATTTGACAATGGCAAACTGAAATAAAGGGAAAGAATCACCAAACTGAAAGTAGAATGAGAGGTCTATAAAGATGTGGCAGTGCAAGCTGAAATAATGAACAAATGTTTCTAATCGGTTTTCACTAAAGAAAGGGATTTTGTAGAGGGGGAGGGAGTGACTAGAAATGTAGTGATGAAAGATATAAAAGTGGAAGTGCAGGAAGAGTATTAATTACTGGAAACTCAAGATGTAAGGAAAGCCCCAGGACCGGATGGAATCTCAAATTGGGTACTGAAGGAATCCAGAGAACAACTGGCAGATAAGATTCACAATTTACTTGTGTGTTCTCTGATAGAGGTGAAAGTGCCTCGGGAATGCAAGAGGCCAAATGTGGTACCAGTTTATAAGGGAGGAAACAAGGAAAAACCCCTGAATTATATACCAGTGTCTTTGACCAGAATGGTCGCAAAATTATGCGAGAGAATCCTGAAAGATAGATGGATAAAGCATATAGAAGGGATGAACATTTAGGCTGAAAGTCAGTTTGGATTCAGAAGTGGAAGGTCCTGTGTTTCCAGCTTGTTGAGCTTTTACTCAAGAGCAATTGACATACTACAGGAGAGAGACAGTTGGGTAGATAGTGTGTACACCCCACCCTCGGCTATCATGCCTAATTGGTGCCGCCATGGCTGCGCTATAGCTGAAAACGCGATTGCCAAATTAAAAAACTATCTATCTATCTATTGCCAGACACCATAATCCCGTAAGGGGTGGCCATTTGACTTTGAGTTATTTATTTTACAGGGAGGGGCACTAACCCTCCACCAACCCACTTGTTGACACGTAGGGAGCACGTATGGTTTGGTTATATGGTTACCACCCAGCGTTGTAAATGGTTTCTTGGCTTACAGGAAACCATTTGGCTTGTCACTCAATGTAATACCACCTGTAAAGGAAAGAAAAGCAGTAAGAAGTGACAGTAAATATAGGAGAAATAGGAAGAAAGTAGGGCAGGCACAGAAAAAGAATGATAAAGGCTAAGGAAGAAGTAGGCAGCACTACATCAAGTGAGTGGATGATGGTTGCAATTCTAATTGGTGCCATGACCTACATATTTACCCCTAAGATACTCTTTTTGTACACATAATAATATGTAAAGGTCTAAAAATGAGCATACCAATTAGAAATATACTGTACTATCTATCTATATATTGCCAGATGGCATAATCCTTTAAGGGGTGGCCATTTGACTTGAGTTATTTGTTTTACGGGGAGGGTTAATAAAAACAGACCTTACTATCCCTTCCGATGGCGATCTAGCATCACGTATATTTCACCAGGAATAAGTTTCGGTGCCCATTAAAAAAAAAAATGCAGTGTGAAACTATTTTTGGAAGCCATTAGTCATCAACAATAAATGAAAAAAATAAAATAAAAGCTAAGTCTCCAGGAAGGACTGATGGTTTCGGGGCAATTCGCCTTAAGTCAAATTCCCTGTCACAACAATAATGAGAATTTGCCGCCGTTAATGAAGACAGCTATGGGTGATCTATCTATCTATCTGTTGCCAGATGCCATAATCCCATAAGGGGTGGCCATTTGACTTTGAGTTATTAGTTTTATGGGGAGGGTTAATAAAAAGAGAACTTACTATTCCTTTTGATGGTTTGATGGCAGTCTAGCATCACGCATATTTCGCCAGGAATAAGTTTCGGAGCCCATTAAAAAAAAAAATGCAGTGTGAAACTATTTTTCAAAGCCATTAGTCATCAACAATAAAGGAAAAAAAGGAAGAACTAATGGTTTCGGGACAATTCGCCTCAAGTCAAATTCCCCGTCACAAAATAACAAGAATTCGCTGTCATTAATGAAGACAGCTATGTGTGATATATCTATCTGTCTATTGCCAGACGCCATAATCAGAATTCGCTGTCATTAATGAAGACAGCTATGGGTGATCTATCTATCTATCTATCTATTGCCAGAGGCCATAATCCGGTAAGGGGTGGCCATTTGACTTATTAGTTTTATGGGGAGGGTTAATAAAAACAGAACTTACTATTCCTTTTGATGGCAGTCTAGCATCAGCTGCATCACGCATAGTTCGCCAGGAATAAGTTTCGGAGCCCATTAAAAAAAAATGCAGTGTGAAACTATTTTTCAAAGCCTTTAGTCATCAACAATAAAGGAAAAAAATGAAAGCTATAAAGAAGTCGTTAGGAAGGACTGATGGTTTTGGGACAATTCGCCAAGTCAAATTCGCCGTCACAACAAAAACAAGACAATTCGCCGTTATTAAAGGAGATAGCTATGGGTGATCTGTCTATCTATTTATTGCCAGACGCCATAATCCCGTAAGGGGTGGCCATTTGACTTTGAGTTATTTGTTTTACGGGGAGGGTTAATAATAAACAGAACTTACCATCCCTTTTAATGGGCATCTAGCATCACTCTTATTTTTCTAGGAATAAGTTTCGGAGCCTATTAATAAATAAAATGTAGTGTGAAACTATTTTTCAAAGCCATTAGTCACCAACAATAAAGGAAAAAAATAAAAGCTATAAAGAAATTGTCAGGAAGGACTGATGGTGTCGGGACAATTCACCGTCAAGTCAAATTCTCCGTCACAACAATAACAAGACAATTCGCCGTCATTAATGAAGACAGCTATGGGTGATCTATCCATCAATTGCCAGACGCCGTAATCCAGTAAGGGGTGGCCATTTGAGTTTGAGTTATTTGGCTATTGTAATATCACAAAAAAGGTTATTGTTCTCTCTCTCACTGTTCGCAGTCTGAGGACGAGTTGAATGGCTTGGCGGGTAGCGGGGGAGACTCGGTCGGGTGGGCAGTCAGCGCTCGGCTGGCGCTCATGTCACACAACCAATCATCAAGTGAATCTTTTGTTGGCTGGGTGGAGTGCTGGAACCCGGCATTTTTAAATTTTTTTTAACACTTCTGGTGTGTGATAGCAGGCATTTAGTGCGTGATAAGAGTATTTGGGTAGGTTTTTTATACAGGCGCGATAGCGATAAAACGCTATAGTGAAACCCGCGATTGCTGAGGGTTGGGTGTACAGGTAATTAGATTTGAAGAAGGCCTTCGACAAGGTACCCCATGAGCGACTATTGTGGAATTTGGAGCATATCAGAAGATTAAAGGGAAACCTCCTGGAGTGGATGAGAGACTTTTTGAGAGACAGACTAATGAGGAAAGTACTAAAGGACAGGATGTCTGGATGGAGGGAAGTAACAAGTGGAGTCCCACAGGGCTCGGTGTTAGTGCCAGTAGTATACCTGATTTACGTAAATTTTATGGTAGATGGAATGAACAGTTATGCAAGTTTGTTTGTTTGTTTTTTTCAAGGAAGAATGAACCAAAGGCCACAGGCCTGCATACTGTTCCTCCCAAGAAAAAGCAAAAACAATACAAAAGAGAGCCAAATTCAAGATCCATTCATTTCGAGATGCCTGGACACACTGCGTTTGAAAGACTGGAGATCATAGGAAGTAGGAAATACAGACAGAGGAAGACAGTTCCAGAGCTGACCAGTTGCATAAATGAAGGACTGGGAGTAACGGTTAACTCTTGCATTAGAGAGTTGGACAGAAAAGGGATGAGAGTTTGTTGCTAGACGGGTACTACGTGCCCGTCCTAGAGGTGGAGGGATGCA
>JAGKTI010036882.1:0-10998 GCA_018397915.1 Birgus latro
ACCATCAAGTGATCCTGACTGACCCGGTGAATTACACACACACACACGCACAGACACGGGAGGCAAGCGGGGGTGGGGGAGTGTGGGGGGATGGTAAGGGAGACATGCCTAGCAGTGCTGAGTGTGACTGGGGATGGAGGAGGGACAGGGGAGGGAATGGAAGGAGGACCGGGAAAGCCTCATGCACCACCACATACTTAGACGTGCTCGTAAATAGCGTAGGGAGGGGTCAAGTGTTTGGACTAGCGAATCGATGGCCATTCGGATCGTGGGAATGTTCCCTCATTTCTTTTGTTCAGTCTAGCGAATTGTCAGTTACCAGTGTGCCAGATCTTGGGTATGCCTGTAAGAAAACTCTTCCACACATTCAAGAGACTCACCAGCAAGATCAGTTCTTTCACCCCTAACAGTTTGCACATGCTCTCCCCAACATGCTACACACATGAAATCAGCATTAACTTCCAATTCACCTCTAATACCACTACCTTTCTTATACACCCACTTATCACCAACTGCATAAGATGGAATTACTTCCCATCCCCTTGTGGCAAACTGCACATGGCCACTCTCCTTCTTTGACAATAATGCCACCAACCCTAGATACCATCACCTTTGTTTTATCTGCATTTACTCTCAAGCCCTTGTGCCCCATACCATCTCTACTTCCTAAATCTTTCTTCTGCCTCTCTTTCATTCTCTGCAATCAACACCACAATCAACACCAAATCATTGACATACAACATCTTCCATGGGAGTTCATTCCTGAAGTCACGTGAGAGGGCTTCAAGCTCCTTGATAAACAATAAGGGGCTCCAGACTGACCCCTGATGCACACCAACATTTACGCAAAACTCATCACTCGAATCTTCATTCGCTCTTGCGTGGGTGTGAGCATACACATAGCCATAACCACTCTAACAGTCACTTCTCAACCTCAAGCTTTCTCATTGTCCACTTCATTTCCCAAGGGACTATGTCAAAGGCCATCTCCAAATCAAGAAAAATGAAGTACAGATCCCTTTTCTTTCCCATATATTTTTCCTGAAGCTGTTGAACAATGGTTATGGCATCTGTGGTCCCTTTGCCTGGCATAAACCCAAACTCCATCTCATAAATATTCACTCATTCTCCAAGCATACTTTCTAGAACTCTTTCCATTATCTTCATTATCTGGCGTCCAAAAGTTTTATACCTCTGTAATTTGCTGTTTCCAGGGCATCACCCTTCTCACATTGTACACATGTAGCTACAATCACACTCGTCTGCCACTCATCTGGGATAACACTTATATACTGTACTATATAATCGTATTTCTCAAATCAGTAACTTAACCCACTCCTGTATCTCCTGAGGCCATCAGCACTTCAGCAATCATCCCAGACACACCTGCCGCCATCCCCAACTGGATCCTGCATATTGTCCTGCTCACAGTGGCAGTGTCAGGCAAAGGGCAAGGGCCAAACAGTGGATCTGCTGACTCTAAACCTCCCATGTTCCAGTCAAACTCCTCACTCAGCAACCAATTATAATGCTCTCCCCAGGCATCTTTAATATCCTCACTGTTCCCACTACTTTTTCATCATCATTCATCACACACTGCTTACCTGTGTCATCCCTATTTTCCAAGTTATCCATCACCTTGTGAGACTCAGTTTTGTTCTGTATACCTCTTTTCTAGCCTTATGGTTGGCAGCCAAGTATTCATTTTTGTTATCACCCTTTTTCCATTCCCCAAAAAAACTTTTCTCCTTAACTGCAGCTTCTACTCCCTTATCCCACAACCATGTTACCTTATATCTTGGGGGACTCCTTTTCCATCTACACACTGAATCAGTAACTCTCATGGGATTGTTCTTGAGGGCTCTGTACTGTTCATTAACACTTCTGTCAACAGCTGTCTGTTCAGCCACAACTCTACTCATCTCAGAGTAGAAGGCATCCCTTACTGCTTGTTTTTCAACTTCCATATTTTCCTCCCTGCATTTTCTTGTCCTGAAAACTGTGCTTCATGCAATCATGTTCATTGTTTAACCAGACTCTATATCCTCTCAGCTTCCACATTCCTTGTGCCATATGCACATCTTCCATGTAGCCCTTCATATCCTTGTACTGTTGAACTCACATGACTGCTTAACTTCTCTCCCAAAACAAGTGTCATCATCCCCCATTCCACCAATCACATATGAGATCAACCCAGAACCTACCATTTTCTTCACCATCCAAGCTGACCTGTGGAGCATTGGCCGATATCATTGCAACCAGTAGTTTTTCAAGCAGTACTTTTAATGCTGTAATACTTTCATTTTTCTCTCACTACATTCATAATATTCTATCCATTTCTCTCGAACAAGCATGCCCACCCATCAAATCTGTCCACTCTTCCCTTTCAAAATAACTTGTAGTCCATCCCAACAGTCATCATTATTAATTCTCCTCTGAATCTAACTTCCTGTATGCAACAGGCATCCACCCTCCTTCTGCTCAAGGTCTCTATCATCCCCCCCCCCCCAACCTCTCATGATTAAACTCTGAACCTCATGGGTGATATAGTTTCCTCAGGGTTGCTTTTAATATTTAGCTTCATTTGGGTTGTAATCATGTAAGGGAAGGTGGATATGGGCCACAGGCCCTGCCTGTCTGCACATCCCCAAGCCCAGGAATGGGATCAGGGGCCCAAAGCCCACCAGTCATGGCCAGTGGCTGTGAGATTGGCCTTGGGGCACCACACCAGGACAGCCATAAGGTAAGGGCACTTTCCAAGTGCACCTTGGCACTGTGACTTCCCTGCCATAACATGCCCATTGATAGGCCCCTTGTTGCTGGGTGGAAGCAGTACCCAGGAAACCACAATGCTCTGTACTCTCTGGCACAGATCTGATCCTCAGCTCCATTCTGGCCCAAAACGTGCTGATGGAGCCGGCCTCACACCTCCCTTCATGCTCACCGCTAGGTAGAGGTAGTGGGGAGGCAGTTTTCTGGCAACAGGCCCTTACTGTTTTTGACTCCTGTTATGTAATAGGGTATGGTGTGTGTTATGTGAAGTGCATGTAGTGTGATGCATAGAACAGAGAAAAGTGTGTGGGAGAGTGTGCTGGTCCATTCTTCATGTCAGTGACACTCTGAAAAAGGTCAGCATAAGAGGATGGTCAGGTTGGGGACACTGGAGTGCCAGCTCTCCCTGTCATAAGCTCTCCCATCCTCCTTGGGAGTACCACCCCGTTTGGCCGGTGCTACAGCCTACTCCATACTTTTCAGTCATTCAGTAAGAGAGTGTGAAGGGGTTAAAAGCAGGGGACACGATTGGTGGGCTAAGTTCTTTAGCTAGTGACACCTGTGATTCCTCATGGCTTTGAATTTTTAAAAATTTTCACAGATTTTGTGGGCATTTTTGTCAGTTTTTCATAGTGGAGTTAGATAACCTCTCTCCTTAGGTTGCTGGCTCTCATCCCACAGCAAGAGCTGCTGAGGGGGCCATTCTTAAAACGAGAAAAGAAAAAAAAAGAAAGAAAGACCAGGTTTTATAAAGATTGAACTGATGGAAGACAGTGTATGAAGGCTGAACTGTTGGAAGACAGTGTATAAAGGTTGAACTGATTGAAGACAGTGTAGAAAGGTTGAACTGATGGAAGACTTCAGAGGTTGAACTGATAGAAGACAGTGTATAAAGGTTGAACTGAGTGGAGACAGTGTATAAAGGCTGAACTGATGGAAGACTTCAAAGGTTGAACTGATAGAAGACAGTGTATAAAGGTTGAATCAATAGAAGACAGTGTATAAAGGTTGAATTGATAGAATACAGTGTATAAAGGTTGAACTGATAGATGACACTTTATTAAGGTTGAACTGATGGAAGACTATAAAGGTTGAACGGTATACTAGCTTTTAAGATGATTGGATGAGGTTGTAGCTGACTTTGTGTGTGTGTGTGTAAAGTAAATTTTCCTTTTTTATTTTTTTTCAGGAAGAACAAAATTTGCATCAAAAGCCTGCCAAGAAGCTGGTGAATGCACAAAAACGAATAAAAATAGAGTATGAAGAACACAGAATCACTACTGAGAATGAGGTAAAGTTAATGATAACTTCATACTGTTACCAGAGCATCTCAGCATTTGCATCTAAGTGTAAAGCTAGACTGTTACTACTAATGGATATAATTACTGTAATATAGTGCATGAGAACTGTTTGATATTTTAAAAGTACAGTAGAACCTCTTTAATAAGACTCCGGCCTTTCAGAAATAATTGGCTCGTTGAATTATTGGATGTGCCAAATCTTCACAGTGTAACTTCACTATACCAGTAGCTGTGCAGAAATCACTACTGTATTTGCCCTGCCATTCCTTTCTGTAAAATTCCATTGTTATTTTAAACTACAGCAAGCACTTGCATAATGCGCGATCACAGAGCACAATTCTCACTTAACATGGGAGGTGCCATTTTGTGTCCTAAAAATGTCGCAATGCGGAAAAAAATAGATTTAATGTTGTCGGGGGAAGCTGCCCATTTTTTACAGCACCTGACTATGTGGTGACAATGGACATAACTTGACAGGAGCCCGCAATTTATGTTTCAAAGTCGTACTACATGGCCAATGATAGACAGAACTCAGCGCAAGCCATAAAATTATGGTTGGAATTCACACTACGGGGCAGTTGATAGACAGTGTGTGGATTGCATCAGCCTATGACGTATTGCTATCCTGTGTCTGTGCGGGATGATGTCACAGTCCACTGAGCATTCCTGCCCCAGTTGAGCCTACCCTCTCCCTGTGCAGTGGCTGCACACGTACTCTGTGTGATCTTTGTTCTTTATTTTGGCCACCTTACCCTGCCTGACCATGCTATCTATCTATGTATCTATTGCCAGATGCCTTATTCCCATAAGGGGTGATCACAAACAAATTGCCTCCATGTCACCCTGCCATTTCATTGCCCTGCTCCCAGTTCACATCCCCCTCTCTCATATACCTTTCCGCTCCATCCCTCCATCTCATCCTCGGCCTCCCCCTCCCTATCCCCCCCTCCACCTCACTCACATACACTCTTCTCATCAGTCTCTCACTCTCCATCGTCTCCACATGCCCAAACCACTTCAGTGTGTTTCTCCTAATGCTTCCTGTCACATCCACATCCACACCACAATGCTCCTTCACTTCCTCATTTTTCAGTTTGTCTCTCCATGTGACTCCACATGCTCCTCTCAAATAACTCATTTCCACTGCTCTCACTCTTGACTTGTGTCCCGCCAACAAGGTCCAAGCTTCACTTCCATACGTTAGAGTTGGTATCACAATACTGTCATGTAGTAGTTTTTTCACGTCCATGCTTACTTCCCTGTTTCTTATCACTGCTTTCAAGGAACCAGCAACCTTTCTTCTCTGTTGTACACTTTCAAGCACTTCACCCTGTAAACTTCCATCCTTACTCATCACACTACCCAAGTACTTAAATGCACTCACATTTTCCTGCTCATCCAACCTTACTGTACATTCACTGACTTCACTTCTTTCAAAAACCATAACTTTACTCTTCCCTACTTTCACCTTTTGATTCTGTTTCTTACTCTCCCAAACTCATCCACCAAGCCTTGCAGCTCACCTTCATCTTCACTTAACAACACAGTATCATCTCCAACCAATTGTACAGGGAGTTTCCAAACACTGCCCTCTCTCACTAGGGCCACTCCAACATCCACTGCCCGACCTTATATCTCTTTTATAACCCCATCCATATACAGATTGAACAACCATGGAGACATGACATCCTTGTTTCAATCCAACCTTCAAATAGAAAAAATCACTCATTTCACTATCCACGTGCACAGCAGCCTTAGCACCCTCATATACACTCTTCATGGCCTTCAGCAAATTCCCATCTACTCCATATATTCTTAATACTTTCCACAATCCTTGTCTATCCACCCTCTCATATGCTTTCTCCAAATCCATGAAGGCTGCATACAACTTCTTTCTCTTCTCTAGAAACTTTTCCACTAAAGATCTAAGAATGAAAATTTGATCTACACAACCTTCTCCCTTCCTAAAACCAACCTGTTCTTCTCCAACTAATTCCTCTGTTATTTCTCTATGTCAATAAATATCCTCCCATATACTTTTCCTGTTACACTTAGAACCTTTGTGCAGAGGTAAAATTATACCTGACTTCCAATCCTCTGGGACTCTTACCTTCCTCCCAGGCCAATATGCACATCTTCACATCCATTCTGCTACTGTCTCTCCCCTATGCTTCAGCATTTCACCACACACTCCATCAATTCCTGGGACTTTCCCCATTTTAACTTTCTTCATTGCTTTCACAACTTCCATCCTACTGATTTCTTCCTCTCTTCTCACATCCCTCCTTTTCCCAGCCATTCCTCAGCCACTTATACAGTGGAACCCCGGAATTCGTACACCTCTCTATTCGTACAATTCGGTTTTCGTACAGCTTTTTCATCCAAAAATCGCTCCAGTTTTCGTATGGCAACCCGCTATTCACACTAAGAGAAACAGTGTCATAAGTGCTACGTGGTCACCAGTCCCTCTTTGTCTTCCTCCAGCCACGCATCAGTCATACAGGCTCCGTTGAACTTTGTGATAAATTATGTATTTTCGTTAGAAAATTTTACATAATCATGGGCCCTAAGGAGATCAGTGAGTCAGCTGGAGCTAAAAGAAAAGCATTGATTATAACAATTGAGCTGACTGAGCCAGTCAACTCAATTGTTATAATCACTGCTCAGTTGTTGTTCTCACTGCTTTTCTTTTAGCTCCAGCTGACTCACTAATCTTCTTATGGCCCATGATTATGTACAGTAAGTCCTCATTTTTTACTGTTTTGATGTTCCGCCAAAACATTGCAAAACGTGAAATGACGAAGTGTGAAGTTAAGAATCAATGAGAAAAATAGATGGGTGTTCCAGTGGGACAGCTACCTTACCCCATCAAAGTCCTATAACACCAAACAGGCCCTACCCAAAATTAAACATGGAGTGTTTACTAGTTGCTTATACAGCATAACACAATAAACATGTACCTGAAATGACATTAGAACTGTTATAAAGAGCTGCAACACTAAAAATCCTCACCAGAAATAAAGTAAACATTGGCATGAGTGACAGGTGAAGGTGTGTTGAGGGTGGATGGGCTAGTTACTGGGTGACATGGGCCTCTCTAGGGAAGCCCTATCACCTAAGCCAAAGCCCTCGAAGTCGAATTCAGGCTTCAGCAACTCCGCTTCCTCTCTGTCCACTTCTCCTCCTTCATCCTCCTCTCCTGTCACGTCTAAGTCTTGCATAAGAGCAGCCACATTCTGTGTCACATTAAAAAATCGTGTGATCCTGGCTTGTCTCTGCTCCAGTAGGTTTCTGTTGTAGACTGCCATCACTTCAGACTTCAGATCATTCAAGGTAGATAGGATCTGGGTAGCCTTAGGCATAGTCCCTGTGTATGTCTCGAAGGTTGTTGCCATGTCAGTTATGGTGCACAGGCTGTGGGACAATTTGTGGGTGGTCATCTTATCCTATGCAGTGTGCTCGCCTTTCATTCTCTTCACTAGAGTTCATCTCTTCCTCTGTTATGTCAGCCACACCTGAGTCTAGGTCGTAGTGTGTCAAGTGTTGTCTTACAGCCATTTTGTCCACCTCTGCTGTGTTTATGTTGGAAGAGTGGCTGGTTAGGGTGGTTATGGCCATGTACGTGGGTGCTCGGACCCAGGTAAGAGTGAATGGAGCTTTGAGTGATGAGTTTCCCATGAATGTTGGTGTGCATCAGGGGTCAGTTTTGAGTCCCTTGTTGTTTATCATGGTGCTTGAAGCCCTCTCACGTGACTTCAGAGATGGACTCCCATGGGAGATGTTGTATGCTGATGATTTGGTGTTGATTGCTGAGAATGAAGGGGAGGCTGAGGAAAGATTTAAGAAGTGGAGAGATGGTATGGGGTACAAGGGCTTAAGGGTAAATGCAGATAAAACAAAAGTGATGATATCTTGGGTTGGTGGCGGTACAATCAGAGGAGAGGGAGAGTGGCCATGTGCAGTTTGCCACATGGGTGTGGGAAGTAATTCCATCTTGTGCAGTGTTTGTGATATATGGGTGCACAAGAGATGTAGTGGTATTAGAGGTAGACTGCGAGAGTATGCTGATTTCATGTGTGCGGCGTGTCGGGGAGAGCAGGTGGAGATTGTTAGGCGTGAGAGGGTTGAACTTGCAGGTGAGTCTCTTGAGTGTATGGAGGAGTTTTGTTATTTGGGAGACATGTTATGTGCCGGAGGTAGGGCTGGAGTTAGCTCGGTTGCTAGGGTGAGAAGTGGTTGGAAGAAGTTCAGGGAGCTGTTGCCTCTCCTGACATTGAGAGGACTCTCCTTACGTGCTAAGGGGTCTTTGTATGCAGCATGTGTTAGGAGTGTGATGCTGTATGATAGTGAGACCTGGCCAGTAAAGGAAGAGGATATTCGCAGGTTTAAACGTACAGAGATGACAATGATTAGGTGGATGTGCATTGCGTCCCTGCGTGCAAGGCCTGGGGGGGCTGGGTTTACGATAGAAGAGTTGAGAGGTAGGATGGGACTGGAGTGTATTGGTGTTGTGATGAGGAGAGGTAGGCTGAGGTGGTTTGGACATGTGGAGAGGATGGGGGAGGATAATTGGGTACAGAGGGTGAGAAGTGTTAATATTGGGGGAGGGGTTGGGAGGGGTAGACCGAGAAAGACATGGGACGAGGTCATTAAATGTGACTTAAGGGTTAAGGGACTGAACAGGGAGGCTGCCAGAGATCGAGCAGCGTGGAGAGCCGCCATTAGGTGACCAAGGCCGACACATGCAAGCATGTTGGAGCCTTCAAAAACGAAAACGTGTCTGATCGCTTCCACAGTTGCCGCCAGAGTGTCATCTTCCTTCTGCCACTCACCTTCCTTCTTCCACCCATGTGTTATAGTGACTGGGGAATTTTTTTTCCAGTATTCGACCATGATATCCACAGCATTTTTTATGTTGAAGTCCTTCCAAAACTGACTTACTGTCTTACAAGGTCAAAAATGAGCTGGTGGTGGTGGGGGTGTGGTTATTCTAGGTCTGGCCTTGAGGATGGGCCCGGTCTGGGCTCCTCTAGACTACTTTGTGACTGTTCTGGCCTGGGAGACAGTGCTGCGGGTGTGCGGTGTTGGTCGTCACAGCTGTCAGAATCTTCCTCCTCTTCCTGAATCTGCTGCAAAATTGCACTGTCACTTGTCTCTTGCCTGAGTCTGGCATGCACCGTAGAGTAGAACATATTCTTAACATTGGCGATGATCTCTTGGTCTAGTGGTTGGAGTTTTGAAGTTGTGTTGGGTGGTAAGCAAACAACCTGGACGTCTGGGTGACGATCGACAAGATATCTGGCATGTGACCTTGCATTATCCATAAAAAGGACAACCTTAAATGCCAGATTCATTTTCCTGCAGTGCATCTGTGTGTTGGGAAGGAAGTACCGGTCAAACCACTTGTGTGACAAACTCTCCACCATGTAGCCTCTCGGTGTGACTTCCCAGTAAATGTTTAGGTTGTTCATGTTACAGTGTCGGTAGGGCTGTGGTTTATGGAACTTGTGAATTATTAGTGGCTTCATCTTGTGTGAGCTGGAAGCATTGCAGATAAGTAAGACGCTCTTCCTCTCTCTATTCATCTTCGTGCTGACTGCCTGTCTTTGTCCCTTCGTCACGTATGTGAATCTTGCTGACTGCTTCCAGAAGAAACCTGTTTCATCACAATTATGCACCTGGTGCCATGAATACTCACCCTCCTCAATAATCTTGCGTTCCTCCTCTGGAAACCTTGCAGTCACATTAATGTCAGCAGATGCAGCCTCACCATGGTATGCGGCGCACCTCACCTTACACCTTTTCTTAAACTTGAAGAGCCACCCTGACGAAGCTCTGAACACGGGTTCATTTCGTTTTTGAAGGCTCCAACATGCTTGCATGCGTCGGCCTTGGTCATCTAATGGCGGCTTTCCATGCTGCTTGATCTTTGGCAGCCTCCCTGTTCAGTCCCTTAACCCTTAAGTCACACTTAATGACCTCGTCCCATGTCTTTCTCGGTCTACCCCTCCCAACCCCTCCCCCAATATTAACACTTCTCACCCTCTGTACCCAATTATCATCCCCCATCCTCTCCACATGTCCAAACCACCTCAGCCTACCTCTTCTCATCACAACACCAATACACTCCAGTTCCATCCTACCTCTCAACTCTTCCATCGTAAACCCAGCCCTCCCAGGCCTTGCACGCAGGGATGCATTGCACATCCACCTAATCATTGTCATTTCTGTATGTTTAAACCTGTGAATATCCTCTTCCTTTACTGTCCAGGTCTCACTACCATACAGCATCACACTCCTAACACATGCTACATTCAAAGACCCCTTAGCACGTAAGGAGAGTCCTCTCAGTGTCAGGAGAGGCAACAGCTCCCTGAACTTCTTCCAACCACTTCTCACCCTGGCAACCAAGCTAACTCCAGCCCCACCTCCGGAACATAACATGTCTCCCAAACAACAAAGCTCTTCCACACACTCAAGAGACTCACCAGCAAGTTCAACCCTCTCACTCCGAACAATCTCCACCTGCTCTCCCCGACACACTGCACACATGAAATCAGCATTATCTCGCTGTCTACCTCTAATACCACTACATCTCTTGTGCACCCCCTGGGGGTAGGGGGTTTTCAAGAATTCTCCCCCAGTATCCCTGCTTGTCGTAAGAGGCGACTAAAAGGGTTGGTGGTGGGTTAGTGCCCCACCCCGTAAAAACAACTAACTTGTAGGAGGAGGCTGTAGCACGGGCCGAACAGGGTAGTACTCCCGAGGGGAATGGAATGCTGGTGATAGGGAGAGCTGGAGCTCCTTTCACTAGCTACCTAATCCTCCTCCTTTGCTGACCTTTTCAGTGTGACAGTAACATGGAGAGTAGACCAGCATACTCTCCCAAACATTTCCTCTAACTATCCTATGCACTACACCACAT
>JAGKTI010036883.1:0-10998 GCA_018397915.1 Birgus latro
TAGAAGTGGAGGTGCGGGAAGTGTATAAATTACTGGAAACTCAAGATGTAAGGAAAGCCCCAGGACCGGATGGAATCTCTAATTGGGTACTGAAGGAATGCAGAGAACAACTGGCGGATAAGATTCACAGTTTAATTGTGTGTTCTCTGGAAGAGGGGAAAGTGCCTCGGGAATGGAAGAGGGCAAATGTGGTACCAATCTATAAGGGAGGAAACAAGGAGGAATCCCTGAATTATAGACCAGTGTCTCTACCCAGCATGGTTGCAAAATTGTGTGAGAGAATTCTGAAAGATAGATGGATAAAATATTTGGAGGGGATGAATATTCTGACTGAAAGTCAGTTTGGATTCAGAAGTAGGAGATCGTGTGTTTCCAATTTATTGAGCTTTTACTCACAGGCGATGGACGTGCTACAGGATAGAGACGGTTAGGTGGACTGTGTGTATTTAGATCTGGAGAAGGCCTTCGACAAGGTAACCCACAAGAGAATAATATGGACTGAAGGGAAGCCTCCTGGAATGGATGAGAGACTTTTTGAGTGACAGACAAATGAGGACAGTAATAAAGGACAGGACATCTGGATGGAGGGAAGTAACAAGTGGTGTCCCACAGGGCTCGGTGTTGGCACCAGTAATGTTCCTGATTTACATAAATGATATGGAGTGAACAGTTATGCAAGTCTGTTTACTGATGATGCAAAGATCTTGAGAAAGGTAGAGGTTGAAGAGGACTGTAAAATGCTACAGAAGGATCTGGATAGGATACATGATTGGAGCCGGATGTTGGAAATGAAATTCAATGCAAAAAAATGTAAAATATTGGAAATGGGTAAAAGTACCAAGAGGCCATCGTTGAATTATTTGATGGGTAATGAACCAATTAGAAAAGTGAGAGAAGAGAAAGATTTGGGAGTGCTGGTCCAGGATAGTTTGTCACCTGAAAAGCATATAAATAAGATAGTTGGAGAGACATATAAACTCTTGATCAATATAAGAGTGGCATTTCATTACATGGATGAGGAGGTGATGAAAAAATTGATAGTGGCCATGATCCGCCCCAGGTTAGAATATGCAGCAGTAGTGTGGTCCCCACACAAAAAGAAAGATATACCCAAGACTGAGAGAATGAACAGCAACCAAGATGGTCCCCAGTCTGGCAGATTTGTCATACAGAGAGAGGCTGGAAAGGCTGCATTTGCCTTCCTCAGAGGAAAGAAGAGAGAGGGGCGACATGATTGCAGTGTTCAGGACCATGATAGGAGTAGAAAAAATTGACAGAGAAAATCTGTTTGTGTGGGATGAGAGGGTAACAAGGGGACACAGAATGAAACTAAAGAAGCCATGCTGCTTGAAGGACATCAAGAAGTATAGTTTTCCTTATAGATGCATAGACCTGTGGAATAGCCTGGACAAAGAATTCGTCCAGTCTAAAAACTTAAACGAGTTTAAGGCAAAATTTGACTTAATGAGAAACAGAGACGGGACCCCACGAGCGTAGCTCATTTCCTGTATACCACAATTAGGTAAATACAACCACTACCCAGCCACTACTTCCCATGGCTCAGGGCACTAAACTCCCACTAGAGAACATCATGATAGGTAATATTCAGGGTCTTTACCCAAAAACAAATCAACGCAAAGTGCCTTTTTTGAGAGAGCTATCAATTGGAGAGGACCGTATGTGTACTCCCCTGACTGAAACACACTTGAGAAGCGAGGTGAAGGATGTGAAAATAGCAGTAAGCAACTATACCCCTCACGGAGCAGACAGGGTGACTAGAAGTCATGGAGGCTGCTTGATATATGTGAGAAATAACATAGCTGTAGACACAGAAACCCTGCTATCGCTTGATATATATGAGAAATAACATAGCTGTAGACACAGAAACCCTGCTATCTTATTCAAATGGCCAAGTTGAGCTAATAGTTCTCAAAATAAGACCAAGGAATTCAATTGTTGTATACTGCTACTACCCGCCTCAGTGTGCTCTAGAAATCTTTGCAGATGCAATAAAAAACATCAACAATATAATCAAGGATGTTCCAGCACCCATGCCAGATATTATTGTGTGTGGGGATTTCAACTTCCCATACATCCAGTGTCCAGAAGGAAGAATCTCGAGAGGCACACTGGAAGCCCAAGCACTGGCCAAGCTCCTCCTCGGAACCACCGACAAGGTATTCCTTGGACAGCAAATAACATGACCAACAAGAAAAAAACACTGTTTTAGACCTGTTCTTCACCAATAATGAAGAGGCAATCAACAACTACCAAGAGGAGAAAACAGTTTTTTCAGACCATAGCCTCGTCACCATAAACAATCCACAAGAAGGTTGTGACCACTCAAACTAACACAACTCTAACAGAATCCTCCTCCTCCTTCACAATTCTCACTCTCTTCAGCAACAACATCAATGGGGAGCAAGTGCAGCACAACTTCAGTTAAATAAACTGGGACGCGATCCTGGGAGGAAATGACCCTAATGTCATGCTACAATCCCTCATCTCAACCATGCTGGAGATTTGCCATATGAACATGTGGAGAGGATGGAGAGTGAAAGACTGATGAGGAGAGTGTATGTGAGTGAGATGGAGAGGGCGAGAGGGAGGGGAAGGCCGAGGATGAGATGGAGGAATAGAGTGGAGAGGTATATGAGAGAGGGGGGTGTGAGTTGGAAGAGTGGTAGTGAAATGGTGGGGGACAGAATGACATGGAGGCGATTTGTTTGTGGCCACGCCGTGCGGGATTGAGGCGTCTGGCAATAGATAGATAGATAGATAGAACATACCAACAAAGAGAAGAGAAGGTGTCCAACACAGCAATATTCCAAGGGACTGAAAAACCCTGATGAGGAAGAGAGCTTCCCTAAAAAACACCTAAAGAGGGAACAAAATGAAGAACGCAAGTGTTCCATCAGTGCTATGATAGCCGAAGTTGAGCTGCAAACCAAGGAGTCACAAGAGAACCAAAGATTACAAGAGGAGAATCGGGCAGTCACAAACATTGACCCCTAAAAGACGGGTGTCCACACATGCTATCCAAGGGTACTAGGGCCAAAAAGACAGGTGCCTGCATATGCTGTCGTGCCCCCCATCCTTACCCCCCCTACCACCACACCCACACACCACCTGCCACCCCCCCCACCCTCACCCCCAACACTGTCCTCCCCCACTATCCCCCTACCACCCCATCCCCAAACTCATACTGCCCCCCAACTCCCCCACCATCCCCCAACCCCCTCACCACCC
Organism: Birgus latro; assembly: GCA_018397915.1. Taxonomy (NCBI): domain Eukaryota; kingdom Metazoa; phylum Arthropoda; class Malacostraca; order Decapoda; family Coenobitidae; genus Birgus; species Birgus latro. The sequence continues at coordinate 3,250 of JAGKTI010036883.1, forward strand.
CTATCTCCCATCCTCCCCACCTTCCCACAACTTCCCATCCCCCAACCACCCCCCACCATCCCCAACCCCTTATGCCTCACCCCCTACTGCACATCCCCTACCCCCACCACCCCCAACCCCCTACCCTCACCACTACACTGCCCCCCACACACCCAAACCACCCCACCCCTCCAAACCAATTGCCACCCCCACCCTTTTCCCCCCACCCCCTCCCCATCCCCACTTCCCACCCCCACCCATTACCCCCCTGACCCTACCCCCCACCCCCACTTCCCCCAAGTATCCAGCCCCCCTCCCTGCACCACTGCACAACCCCCCCACAGACACCACCACAACCACCACCCACAAACCCCCCACCAGATCACACCCGCCGATTATGCCCGTCTCAAGCATATGTCAAAACATTCCGATGCCCGTCTTTTAGAAGTTAAGCACAATCCTAAATATTTCCTCAGCTACTATAATAGGTTCTCCAAGGTCAAAACACAGATTGGACCCCTGTGAACTGAACAGGGAACAACAACGAGAGACCCAGATAGAGACATGCAAACTTCTGGCACTACAACACAACAGCATTTTCTGCATCCCACAGTTGTCAACAACAATACAAAACCCCATAACCTTCTTTACTGAAGAAACACTCAAACCTAACCACCTCACAAACATCCAAATCATGGCAGAAAACATAAAAAAGGCCATAAAGAAACTAAGAACAAATTCGGCCGTGGGATTTGATAGGTGCCAGCCATTCAGCTCCTGAAGTCCCAGGATGCCTTAGCACAACCCATCAGCATGCTGTGCCATTGCTCACTCGACAATGGAATAATCCCAACAATACTTCAGCAAGCCACCATAGTCTCAGTATATAAGGGAGAAAACAAGAACGTGTCCCCAAATTACAGAGCGGTGGCACTCACATCACACATCATCAAAGTGTTCGAGAAAAGAGTGAGAGACAGACTTTTTACCCACCTGGAAGAGAACAACCTACTCAACACAAACCAACATGGATTTAGGAAAGGAAGGGCTTGCCTCTCAAAACTCATGGCACACCATGACTGGTTGCTGCATACAGAACCTGGCACTGGCAGAAGGAAGGAATGTGGATGTCATGTTCCTTGATTTTGTCAAGGCCTTTGACAAGGTTGACCACGGCATCCTGCTACACAAAATTAGGTCCCTCGGAATAAAAGGAAAGTTGGGTACATAGTTGCATGACTTCCTGTCAGGGAGAACCCAGTCTGTAACCAGAGATGGCTATAGGTCTGAAAAGAACAAAGTACTGTAGTGAGCATGGCTATAGGTCTGAAAAGATCAAAGTAGTGAGCATGACTATAGGTCTGAAAAGACCAAAGTAGAACAGAGTGCCACAAGGGTCAGTTTTGGGCCCCCTCCTCTTCCTCATACCAGTGGCGGATTAAGGGTATCTTGGGCCCTGGGCGGTGAGGCAGTCATGGGCCCCCTATAGGCCCATCAGAAATTAGACTCGGAGACTCATGGGCCCCAGTTTTGGCTGGGGCCCTGGGCAGCCCCCCCCCTTAATCCGCCACTGCCTCATACACATCGGCGACATCAACTCTTCCTTTTCTGATGATACCAGTGTGAGCTGCACCATCACCAGTGTTCAAGAAGTCCGTCACCTGCAGGAAGACCTAAACACAGTACTGTCAGTCCCCTACTTACGAAGGATCGACTTATGAAAAATCCGCAGATACGAAAAAACTTGTGTGTGTGTGTGTGGGGGGGGGTCAGTCATAGCAAGGAAGGATGGAGTCAGGTGAAGACACTGACAAGGAAGTAAGGTGATGATTGCAGTTCAGGGAAGGGTAGGGTAGGGGATAAATGGAGGAGTGGAGACAATAATGGGCTTTAATCTGGGGAGAGAGAGAGAGAGAGAGAGAGAGAGAGAGAGAGAGAGAGAGAGAGAGAGAGAGAGAGAGAGAGAGAGAGAGAGAGAGAGATGGACTTACAAAAAAAAATTACTTACGAAAGACCTTTAAGAACCAATTATTATTGTAAGTTCGGGACTCTGTGTACAGTAAATGCATGGGCTGCAGAAAACAATATGCAATTTAACAAGGATAAATTTGAAGTGTTGAGGTGTGGCCCAAATCGCGTCACCAACCAAGCTATATGCAGGTATACCCCGGTTTAACAATGCAACTGGTTAGGTAAAAACCCATCATTAGGCCGGGTATCATATATTGGGGTAGATTTAACGTGTAAAGTAATGGGATGCATTTTTCAGCCTTGGGTTTTCCCCCAACCAAGTCCAAAACCCACTCAAAATGAGCCCAAAAACAAGTTTAAAGCCAATCTACATGACCTAACAGCTGTAGAAGAAGCTAACATATGCCAAACACCTGTAAATAACTCACTAAAAGCAACAAATAAAATATGAAAATCATCACATATAAGTCTGGAAAAAAATCAAGCTTAGTAAACTGTACCCCAAAATGACAACGTTCACTCCACCAATGGCTAAAACACATTAATCAACCTAAACACACAATTTCAGTCTAAAATATCAAAATCAGTAAAAAAAATCAAAACCCATCATCAAATTGGGTTTCGACCATCGTTAAGTGGGGTAGGGTGGTACAGTATTTCTACCCCCAATGTTAAGCCAGGGTATCACATCTAGGGGTATTGTACTTCGAGGCCTACCTGTACTGAGGGAGCTCAAGACTTCACCCCACAGCTACATGTGAAATGCCTTGGAGTGCACCTCAGTGACAGCAGCACCTTCCATCACCACATCATGGAAATGGTGAAGAAGGCCAAAGGGATGGGTGGCTGGGTCCTGATAACATTCACCTCCAGGGAACCAAATGTGATGCTTACTCTCTGGAAAGCTCTGGTGCAACACTGGACTACTGTAGTCAGCTATGGTCACCACCTAAGAAGGGTGATATCCAGAGGTTAGAAACCATACAAAGGATGTTTACCAGACAGATCAGAGGGATGCTTGGTCTCAGCTACTGGGACTGGCTCAAGAAACTGGGTCTCTACTCTCAGGAGAGAAAAAGAGACAGGTACCGAGCCATGTACATATGGAAGGTCCTGGAAAACTGATGCCAGATCCCACAACCTCTGCACTACAGCCCCACAGCAGTGAATGGACAGGATGCAAGTGTGGAAGAACCTTCTCTGCAAGAGCTCCAGGGAGAATAAAAGCCCTGCTTGCATTCAGTCTGTGCCACAATGAGCCAAGAATATTTAACATGCTCCCAAAGAAGTGAGACGAATAACAGGCTGCACAGTGGACAGATTCAAGGGTGGACCCAACAGGTTCCTCAGGACAGTGCCAGATGAACCTCTGGTGCCAGGTTATACTGCAAACTGTCGGTTTGTCTCCAACTCCATACTGGACCAAGTGGACCTCATGATGAAGAACACCAGGGCTGGATGGAGTAGTGGACCACAACTGTGAGGCATGGACCTCTAAACTACACCAAATAACCAAGCATGTAAATATGATATTTTCCCTTATTCACCTACAACTTATTTATTAGGCAAATATAATATGGCTTATGCTATATGGTTGTGAATGCTATGGCTGTTTTGCAGAAAAAAAAAAAAAAAAGGAATTAGAGAATAGCAGGTCACACTAACCACACAATAATCTTGTGTAATGTGATACAAGCGATTCAAGAATAATTTTGTCCAAAAATTCTGTTACAGCTGTATCCCATGGAGATGAGTCTTCATTATATTTATTCTGTAAATTAGTGGATATTTAGTAACTAAATGGGCAATGTTTTGCATGCATACAATACAGGGAACTGATCATAACCTAACCTAACTTTACTGTACCCATGTTTTGACAAAAGACTGCTAAGGAACTTTCAAGGTTTGATTGTGAGAACAATTCACAATGAATGTTGTTATATTCAGCCCTGTGCCAATTGGTAACCATTCTTGATTACATTCATTCACTGCAGTATAGTACATCTATAAAATACCTGGGAAACGCCTTCAAGGCGTACTGTGCGGAGAACTGTCATGTTTTGATGGGAAAATGTGGGACACGTTGAAGTTACTGAACATTAGGCAGGCAATAATAATCTAGCCATAGCTGTGCCCCAAGGTAATAATTCGGCAACATATTCATTCAGAAAATTAGAATACATATGTAGATTAATGATTAACAGTAAAACTGTAAGACAGTGTACTTCAAAAGTACCGTCCATAACCTAACCTAAACAGTACTGTATTTGACAGGAAACGACCAACCAAGGTCATGCGTGCGATCCACGATTGCCCTAAATTCAGTTGTCTGTGCCCCACGCTAATCATTCTTGTCATAAACATGTAGAAAATTCAAGTATATGAACAAAATAACCAGGAAAGTCTTGCAAGCATAAAGAGTGGGGATCCAGCCATAATCTTACCTAACCTAACCAGTTTTAACGGGGAAACGGACGACTAGGACTCGTCGATGTGAGGTCGTGAAGAGATTCACAACGAATTTAGTCATTATATTCGGCAGTAGCTGTGCCGCGTGGTAACCATAATCATATGCATTCAGTAAAATACATATATACAAAACACCAGGGAAACGTCTTGAAAGCATACATCAGGGGTTTGTGGACGCCACAGTTGTTATACCATGAGAACGAGGAATGGAGAGTGAACTGGGAGTGTTCACAGTGCGGGAGATCGCTAGGGTATGAAATATAGTATTGACTCGCCGCTTGCTACTCGACATGGAGTAAGGGCGTTTGATAACAAGTATGGAACAGTACACGATATGGGTACTGGGAAAGAATGGATGTGTGAAAATGGCTGCCTACTACGCAGTACCGGCGAGACTGAAGTTTTCTAAATGAACTGAAATATCTATTGTTGTGAAAGGTTGCCCTCCTTTCTTCCTATTTCTCCTATATTTCCTGTCACTTCTTACTGCTTTTCTTTCCTTTACAGGTGGCATTACACTGAGTGCCAAGCCAAATGGTTTCCTGTAAGCCAAGAAACCATTTACAACGCTGGGTGGTAACCATATAACCAAACCATACGTGCTCCCTACGTGTCAACAAGTGGGTTGGTGGAGGGTTAGTGCCCCTCCCCGTAAAATAAATAACTCAAAGTCAAATGGCCACCCCTTACGGGATTATGGTGTCTGGCAATAGATAGATAGATAGATAGATAGTGAAAGGTACAGAGTGCTAATACAACAAAAGAAGGTGGTGGGTCTTGCCACACACCTTCAGCCCATACAGTTATTTACAGTTAGTAATTGCACATTCGTGGGTGTGGCCACAGCATGATTTTTGGGGAAGTGGTGTGTGGAAGCTGGGGTTTGGTATATTAAAGGGAGTGAGTTGGTTGATTGAATTATGTAGCCATACACGATACGGGTCACCTTCATGTTAGTCCTTTCACCTTTGCCTAGATTTTCACTTTTCCCAGAAAATACTATGGTCTTGCGGCCTTTCCAGAGCACTTCTTCGTGATTAACATATTCGTGTTAATCTCTTGTTAAAGAAAGCTCGACATTCAAGAAGAAAAGATGGCAATTTTACGACGAGTTATGTGCAATAAGCGGTGTTTTCAAAGAGCTCGGCGATCAGACGTGAGGTTGTGGTGTGGTAAACTCCGTCAAACATACATCAAAGTCAATGCAATAATCCTGTTCCACTCCTCCAATCTTCCCATATCTGGCGGGAATCGGTATCATGCCGATAATGATACTGTGAGTGTCAGCTGCTAATAAACTGGTAGATAATTCAAAACTGATTGGCGAGTCGTTAATTTATATCCAATCATTATTAACAAACAAGTTAACGCATTTCGAGCCTGAGTTTATTATCTCACCAAGAATACGTAGTTATCAGAACCATTCTTAGGGAACCAATATAACTTAAGTGATCAGGCACTGTCTCAAGGTTGCTTACAATCACTGATAACCCTAAGATAATGATGACCTGGCAGTTCATTCCGCACCGCACTGTTGGCAGGCCGCTGCAGATCAGCCTACACCGAATTGAGGTCAGATTATAAATTTAGGACAATTTTGATGTGCTGAATCCAAAAATCACATTGGTTTTGCTCAATCAGGTCAACTTTTTGAGCTATGGCCACATGTTTTTGACGTTTTTGTTTACATGTACGGGTATTTTCGCTTTATATGATGCAAAATTCTTTATCATTGCTTGAAATAAACGAACTCTGAAGAGTTTACATGCGCCAATTTATGACTAATTGGTATTTTTATTTTACGGGTGAATGAAATGGCTTCGACCAGAAGATCTTGCAAAAATAAGCCCAATGTATTCTGCTACATCTGCGGCGAATACACTATAGTTCCTAACAGGAATCCAGTCACAAGTTTCATAAAACGTGCTTACCATGGTTATTGTTATGCTACGTATTTGTGGGTCGATTTCTCGCCCTCAACTACGCAGGCTAAAGCGGGTCCCTATTCTAGACCGGGAGGTAACTCCAAAGAGTAGGACTGGACACAAAAACAAGGCAGTAAATATTACACATGTATTCCAGACATTTCACAAAGAACAACAATACATCACAAAACATTACAATGGGTTGGTCGGGGGTAAGTTAACACTGTATACAAATGCAGTCTGTCACTATACCTTCTGGTTGAGGTATGGTACTATTAACCCGACACTCATGGCACATACAACATATTTACATTTCAGGACACAGGAATGATTTTACTATAATTTCTTAAACCCGTATAGCACTGGACGGCACTATATATAAGTTACGTTACACCTGTATTTCAGGTACCTGGTGGCCGGAAGTCTGTCTCAGGTAGGGTTGCCCGTAGAGATCACTAGCAGGGGGAACTGCGATATTTCAGTATATCATGACTAACGTGTCGGGACACAGGGCTGGGTGAAGATTTAACTGAACACAGGGGAGGGAGAGCGTAAACACAAGGGAAGGGCACAGCGACACAATGGGTATTTCCTGATAGTCACAAAGACTGTCCAAAACGGCGGGACTCTACCTCTGAGATATAGGTCAGGCCACGTTGTGTCTATTGGGCACGTCCAGTCTTATATTCTGGGTTCCTGGTCACTTAAATTTGAGAATACACTGTAGGGGATCACTCGTGAGATATTCGTCGATGCACACAATATCTGGGTCTAAGAGTACACACATATACTGTATAGTCCACTCACTTGGTTACCACTGGTGGGCCCAGGTTGATTCCTCCATCCAGAGGAAAAAGGGACAGAGTGGCGCGTTCCTGGGCAGGGCCCCACACATGGCCGTGGGGCTAGGGGCTCGGCCTGAAGAGAGCCAGGAGACGGGCCTGACGTCGGGCCTGGGAGCGACTTTGGGAGACCTCGCCCACCGGTAGGTCGCGCCCTGGTGTTCGGGGCAACTCCTGGGGCAACAGGGGACCCAGGGCACTGGAACCCGGGGCGGCTGGGCTGCGGCAACTGCTAGATGGCGGCGGCGCCGACAGGGTCGCCTCACGGGAACCTCGGGCCGGGGGAGTAGTGGACAGGGCCCGTCGTCGGCTGTGAGGTCTGCGGGGGCTCTGGTCCGGCAGCTGTTCACCCGAGTGGAGTCGTAGGGAACCAAGGTCTTGGGCAAGGGCTTGCCACGCCTCGGATGAAGGGTCCTCTCCGGCTGCTGGTCCTCCTGTAGGGGAGAAGCGGACTGTGGCCGGCTTTACACCTGGCCCGACGTGACTTGTGGCCGACGTCTGAGGGGCACAGGGGAGGATAGCTTCCGGGCGGCTAGTGGCCTGCTCTACCCCGGCCTGGCGTG
>JAGKTI010036887.1:0-10997 GCA_018397915.1 Birgus latro
CAACTTTATCCAGCTGAAGGGACTATTTCTCAAGCCTGTGGGGTTAGATATAGATTTCATTAACTATTCATTATTAGATACCCATCCTATTGTATTTTAATTTGACTATTCGGTAGCTAGGGTAATAAAGTCATCTGATTTTAACGCCTAAGAACAGGACTTATAAATTAACGTCAAGGGAGAATATAATTAAAAAATGACAATACCTGTATTAGTAGCCACGTTTAAGACTCACTTTAACCCAGTCTGATCAACGACGTGTTATATATTCTCGTTATCCCAGACACTTTTATTTGGACCTGGAGGGCATTTTTGGTCTGAATGGGTTGGATATAACCTCCACTAATTACTGTACTTCAAAAAGAGGAGTACTTCCCAAGATGAGTCCAGTGTGGTAGTAGTAAGAATGGACCATAAAATGTAATGTGGCTGAATGAGTAAATGACCACATTGCTTCCGAGATCATTTCACTCATTAAGATATCAAATAACATTCTTCTTCTCGGATGTAAAGTCGTGAGTCGCAGTTTCTGTTCACACTCTCCCCCTACCCCTGATTGGAGAGAAGTTGCGATAAGGGTTTAACACCGCATATAAACCTGCTGTCTATTGCCAAGGTGGTAGTTTGAAGATTTGTTAAACTACAGGAGAAACAAATTTACGATGGCGAAGTTGCTCGTGTATTATGGGAAAGCTTCGAACTACAAAGTACAACCGATGCTCCCTTCCGGTTGACAGCTCCTCGCACGGCTCCATAACACCCTGTTGTATCGTCACCATCAGGCATCGTAAATGGTTTCCTGAGTTACAAGAAACCAGTAGACTAGTCACTCAGTGCAGAGACACCTGAAGTTGAAGGAAGATTAATAAAACGTGACAGGAGGGAGTGGGCGAAGTAGGGAGAGAGGAGGGAAGACACAGAGATAAAATGATAAAAGTGAAGGATGAAATAGGTAGCACGACATCAAGTGAGTGGATGACGGTCGCCACCACCTACCACCCAGTCAAGTGGTGTGATGGCGGTAGTGCAGTGGCGGTACTGGTAGTGTGGTGCTAGGATATTGGTATCTGTGTGGTACTTGGGTGGTAGTGATGGTGGTGGAGATGGAAGTGATGGTGTTGGTGGTGATGATGGTAGTGTGGTGGTGGTGGTGATGGTAGTGTGGTGGTGATGGTGGTGAGGGTAGTGTGGTGGTGGTGGTGGTGGTGATGGTAGTGTGGTGGTGGTGGTGGTGATAGTAGTGTGGTGGTGGTGGTGGTACTGTGGTGGCGATGTATACTCTTGTCACAGCAGGCCGGGCTGGAAAGAAAAAGTATAACTAGCTAAAAAGCAAGACTCACTTGAGAAGCTGCAAAAGTTATCTCAACTTTTCTCAGGCTGAAAAACTCTTTTGAAAAGTTTTAAAAACTGGCAACTTTAAGAAAGTGAAGTTAAATCCAACACATAATATACATTTATTCTGACATTAGAAATAAGTACGATAATATTTCATCATGATATCCTTCACCATAATTTAGAAGGAAATGTTGTGAAGTAATTCTTTCTTATTTAAAACTGGAATAAAAACTACTTACTTTACCATACAACAGGGTCATATATGAGGGTCACATACATATATTACAGTGATGTACAAGAGTTCGTCTGATCTGATGATATTCAAAACCTTTCTTCGTACGGTATAGAAACTTTATTCAGACATATGTAAATCGATTCCTCTGCATGTACGCCACGTATATATGTAACGTTTCTACTCAGCTATACTTATCTCATACTCTTACCAGCTTTCCTTGATTTTTAGTCCCTTCACTCAGAGACGACTCCCATAATGTTACTAATATCTTCTGGGGTGGTATGGAAAAAAAATGATGACATAGTGATGAAGGAACTACAGGGTCTTTGCTTCCCACTTGCTACAAGACAACTATCAGCTGACCAAATTCACCTGACGATAGCAGAAGTAAATGGAAAAATGAATCGACGGAGAAACTTTAAAATATAGAACGTACATTGAACTCAAAAGTTTACGAACATCGCCGTGGTATCTGTCTATCTATCTATCTATATATACACACAAAGAGTATAGGCTAACTAGGAGATCACTATTGATTTATCCGTCGTCAGATCAGGAATATTGCATATCCGTTTTGTGTGTGCTGTTATCACCTCTCCTCAACCCGGGCCACCCTCGCCTGCGCCTCGACTGAGTAACTTCTTCCCGCCTGCCTGTGTTGCCGCCTGGCAGGGAGTTGGTATGCATGAAGGTCGCGTCGGCAGGTCTGGGGGATCAGGCTGGCCCCGTGCCCGGCTCCCTACCAGCCTGGTCCACAGCCCACAGGACCACCCCAGCCGCAACCACGATTTATGGGCCATATATACCACTTTCCACCAGATAATACCCTGATATGTTTCATCCTCGCGGCGGTCGCTGGTGTCCCGGATATAACTTGGATATGCGTGGGTATATTCGCAGATAGGGCGGGCGGAAGAGAGTTGCAGGGAGGCTGAGTCGCGTACCTGTGCAAGATAACATTCATATCTAAGAATTATTGCAGCACATCACGGTTAGATTAATAGCTAGCGACAAATTCCTTCCACTTGCCACCATACTGAGCAGCCAATTAACACAAGTAACTAAACCTACATGATTATATTCTAATTAATTTCATTTTAATTGGTAACTATAGATTAGGTTGGTATCACAATATAATTTAAGTATATATTTAATTCTTGCCATCGCCAGACAATTCTACTCAGTTTTGGATATTCTTTGTAGGGAAAGGGTTGAAAATTGTATGATTACACAGGAAAGTAGAGCTAAGTAACGTAAGCAATCAGCCACAACAGGTATTTCGACCAAGAAATGAGAAAGCTGTGTTTTATTCCAGCTAACACCAGATGATATTGTTCAACGGAGAGAACCCAGCCGCAGCTAAAAGATTAAATTAAGCTTCAGGGATCAGAGATATTGTTTCACGTACCTAACAGTCAAAACCACAATCAATCCACCAACCATACTGAATTTTTACGCTGGTTTCATTCACGTGGGCATTTTTGGGCTGCATTTAACTCTGAGCCTATTCAGGGTGTATTAAATCTTTACTGTTTTATTTTGCCCACTGATTCACCTTTCCTTAGGAACCCTTGCCCATTCTCCAAGGTAAAAAAAAATATATTACAAGAAGGAGCATCGAGAGTCTCATCCTACAGTCAGTTCAAAGCAAAATCTCTGACCCTACCTTGAGCCTTTGACTTTTAATTGTTTTCAGAATCAAATAACCTCATCCTTACCTGACCTTCAACCTATCCACAAAGTTTTAGCTCAAATATAATTTAAATAATAAGTAAGTTAACCTTGCCCCGCGACAGTGACTTTTGACTTATTGTTCTGAAAGTAGAATTAGCTCGTCGTTGTCTGATCTTAACTCCTTGACAAGTCTGGTCCAAAATTAAATGAAAACTGTTTGCGTTAAAAAGGCCGAATCTTTCACTATACCATATGACCTTTATCTTTGATCGATTGCTCTCAGAATAAATCACTTCATTCCTTCCTGTCCCTCAACCTTTCCACCAAGTTTGGCAAAAATGGAATGAAAACTGTGCGTTGCCCTTGATGTTGACTATTCGGTAAAAACTAATAATTTATTCCTGTGATAATCCTCAATCAATATGACAAAACTGATGGTGTTTTGTCCAATAGATTTACCAAAACCTTCCTGAGACAATGACAGACAGATAAACCGAACCAGACACAACTCCTTTGACCATTCAAGTGCTGGTGTAATAATTAACTTATTCTATACGGGTAGGAGGGAGGTGGAAGGAAACACGGGTGAAACAGAGGTGAGTTTTATTCCCGTCTAGTTTCACCTGTGGCTTCTTCAGGGGTATTTCAGTGCTACAGTTATCACAAAATTGGGGGGTTAATTACATGACCTTAATCACATATACAAGGCTAATTAACCTTATGCAGTACACTAATTAATAACGTGCAATATTATAATCATCACACAAATTTCGGCCCCCTTCGCCTTATGAGTGATTATATGGGGAGAAATTTGGGTGGATGGTGTTTGGGGTGTATCAGACAAGCCAGCCATCGCCAGCAGCTGCCCTTCTGAAGGACCTGGTGCCAGAGTTCAGTGATTACCATAAGAGTGACAAACTGGGCAGGGAGTTGCAGGGATGGAGTAGTAGGGGGATAGTGAGGGGTGGATGTGAGGGAGTAAGTGAAGGAGTGGATGGAATGGGTGGATGTAATGGGTGGATGGAATGGGTGGACGTGAGGGGAGTGAATGTTGGGCGGTGGATGTGAGAGACAGGATGTGGTGGATGGATGTGATGAGTGGATATGAGAAAGCGAATGGCAAGGGTTGAACGTGGGAGACTGATTGTGAGGGGTGGATGTGAGGGGGTGGATGTGTGCATGGATGAGTGAGGTGAATATGAGGGAGTGGATGTGAGGGAATGGATGTTAGGGGATGGATATGAAAGAACAGATGTGGGGGAGTAGATGTGAGTAGGTGGATGTCATAAAAATAAAGTAAAAGGAACGACAATGGTTATGTAGAGAGTAAAAATAAATATCCAATGTTGATAGATAAAATGAAGTGCTAGAAGGTGATGAAAGTCGTTGTGTCAGTGTGCTGGGGAGATTAAATCCTGAATGATGGCCTTTAGGAGACGTGAAAAACCAACAGACAAAGAGAGTGATTGTGTATAAATGAGGATAAGTATGTAATGATGGTCTTAAGTTGATGTGAAGTGAAATACGCGAGGAGAGTGAAAATTTATAAGTGAAAATAAGAATATGTCTAGAGAGAGTGATCCTCAAGTATCCTGAAGGGAAAATGCCTACAGAGAATAGGCTATAGACATAGGAGTGATAATGAAAAGAGTAGATTATGAAATTGTGGAGAAATACACGAGAAAAGTAATAATATATAAGTGATGGGGAGAAATTATAGACCATAGAGGAATAAACCGAAGTCAGTGTACTTTTGTTATGAGAAGTAACGAGAGGGACTTTGTGGAAGGGAAAGTGAGGAATGCTAGAGAACAATTTAACAGAGTCAGATGTGAAGGGAGAAGTATCAGATACTCTTATACATTATAGGTATTTATATATTATTTTTTACGACAGACAGACACGTAATTACCTATGGAAAGACCTCATACAATAAAGTGATTAATTTCAAAGCGTTTTATTGTTTCCAAATGACAGCACACTCACCTTTCACATTATATGGTCTCCAAATGGCCGTGTGAAAAGCCTATGTTTTCATCGTGGATTTCACTATTTTCCCAGCGATTATTAAGCCTATTAAAACAAAAGGGCATTATGTCAGAGCTTACTGTGTGACCAGATGCAGGTGTGCACATACCGACTCACTTCATTACAGGATAAAAATTAATTGCCAGTACCTAATTACATGTACTGGGTAAATGTTTGCTCCCAATTCTAGTGATATTTGTGTCAGTCCTTTTGTAGCTGCGGTTTCAAAGGTGCATTTTTTTTTTTTTGACGTTCTTAAGTGCATATCTCAAGCCCTCAGTCCAGTAACATCAAAGCTTTATTCTGGTTTTCTCCGGACGATTTTATTCAGCTTTGTTTCAGTACGAGGGATATTTGCACTCAGAGTAAAATCGTCTGCAGGTAGAAAGAATAAAGGTATCTAATACTTTCTCGTCCTGAAGGGGATAGGAGGAATGGCTGCTGTTTTGGACACATTCACTAAGACGGGAAGAGTAACACTAACAGATGCGCATTTTTTTTTTTAATTTGCCCTTCACCCCCTCAGTTCAATGACGTATTTATCTTATTCTTGCTATGCCCAAGGGATTTTAAATTGCTGAAATAGGTAGATAGATAAACAGATAGATAGATAGATAGATAGAGATAGAGATAGACAGAGATAGAGAGACCCCTTCTGACCCCTTCTTTCTCGCCCTCTTGTCTTTTCCCTCTCGCTCTTCTCTTCATTCTCACCCTCTCACTCTTTCCTTCTCGCTCCCCTTCATTCTCACCCTATTACCCTTTCCTTCTTGCTCTCCCCTTCATTCTCGTCCTCTTACCCTTTCCCTCTCGCTCTCCCCTTCATTCTCGCCCTCTCGCCCCATCACTCTCGCTCTCTGGCCCCTTCTTTTTCGCTCTCTGCTTCCTCACCCGGCTTTAAAGTTGATCACACACCAGCGAGAAACGGCACAAGATAGACTCAACCCAACTTAACGTGAATGAGTTAGCGGACATAGTGGGACCCGGGAAACATATAAGATAATTCAGGAGACGAGGAACGAGACAATATTTTCCATCCTCTGGTCATAAATCAGGTGTCGGAGGGAGGAGTAGAGGGGGACAGCACCCGGGCTGGTTCCATTAGAGACTAGGAAGGATTCTGATGCGTATATGATCATTGGGCCCGGCAGTAAACACGGGCTAGTACTGAAAGTCTCGTTAAACAGGGGAAAAAATGGGCTTCTGGCTGGGGGAAGAGCAGGAGAGGTGAAGAAGTGAGGGAGGTGCCGGTACGATAAAGCGAAGGGGTTAGAGGCAGGGAGAGAGAGAGAGAGAGAGAGAGAGAGAGAGAGAGAGAGAGAGAGATCATTTCTGTATACTTGTGTGTTTGTGAATGTGTTTATGTGTATGCGTGCGCAGGCTCGTGTGGAAGTGCGTCAGTGAGGGGAGGGTTCGTGTTAAAGGAGAGTTGTGTTTTAATTAGTAGGGGCTTTGAGGTGTGGCCTGGTGTGAAGAGTGTGTCCTCTGCCAGGCTGCACCAAGGAGGCTTTAATTCATGTGGCTGTGCGGCTCCCCAGACCGCCCTTGACACGGCCTGGCGGGGATCTTGCATGAGAGGGCCTCTTTAGGGAAGGATACAATATACCTCCTTTCTGGCAACAAAATAGTACCCTTCTCTCTCTCTCTGTATATATTTAACGGTGCGAACCTTTACGTTTATGTTTATATATAAAGTCATATATGCTTCGGCTTTAAATCAGGCCAAAAACTGAGCGAATCTGACAGACAAGAACCCAAGTATCATTTAGGGGTTAGTATCATGGGGTTTGTTACATTCGCGAAAGGTATGTGCCTAAATGGCATAACGAGAAATGGAACCCAACCTGCCCTCTCTAAGTTAGAACACCGAGACTTTTTGAGGAATAGAAATATGTCGCTCAGTAACCTACAATGACATGTGTTAGTAAGACAGGAGTGCAGTCTAAGGTAGTCGGGATGTTTGAATTGCGTTAAGACAGACTTTACTGGTTTGCCGAAAGACTCACTAACATATCATAAAAATATCCCTGCTAAAACAGTCACACCACGCTTGAGTGAGGTAGTTATAGGCTGTAATCAGTATGGACGTTTGGTACTGGCACTGAAGCGATGGCGTGGGAAGGTACGTGATACATAGGAGGACTGCTGAACATACGGAACGCGCTGTCAGGTTTATAGGCCTAGTCAGACATACAAACAAAACACACACACACACACACACACACACACACACACACACACACACACACACACACACATACACAAACCATGTTTTATTGGCGTCGATTCAGATTTGGCAGGTAGAGGCAAAGATAGTGGGATGAATATATGGCAGGCTGTTATCCATAGCATCGCGGCTAGTGGGCCTCGCTCCCTCATATCTTCGTCATCAATTTCCTGCCAAAGTACTGATGGGACTGGACTAAAATCTGGCATGTAAACACTTTGATTCATGGATCTGTAAGGGCTGTGTATAGGGCAATGGAGTCTTTACTTCTTTCCAAACCATCTTTTTCCGTTTGCCATCGTACTGAAATTGGGCCTGTACCTGTCCCATTTTCAGTCCTAATTCAATAAACTGACCGCGACAAGGAAAATTCAGTTTGTCCAGGCAATGAGGAAAGTGAAAACAGTAAGGGGAACAAGGTACCTGCCCCAAGAACCACATTTCATCTAATTCCACTTAGTACAGTAACATTTCCACCCTGGGGAATACAGAATGTCACTCCCTAATCAACATTGCTTTGTTTGAGGATCTAATTGTATTCGTATATCAGTTTATCAGCTTGACATACAAACTGGAATGCAAATATTAAGCAGATCTGTGAATTCAACTTTTATTTATATGCTAAATTTGCTTCCATTTGAACACAATGTTATGGTGGAAGGAGGCACACATCCTCCAATCACTCAATGTAGTGCTTCCTTCATGTGAATCTACGCTGAGTGACAAACTAAAAAGCTTCATGTACTCTAGGAAACAATGATGGGTGGTGACCATAGAGCCGATAAATGGGAGCCTGGCGGTGTGGTGGGTGAAGTCGCTCTAAACTGAAATGGTCCATAATAGTCAAAGGGAATGGATGAGTTTATTGCTCAAAATGACACACGGGTTTGTGACTGACAACTGGTCTGAATAGCCTAACCACTGACCCCTACGCTCCTGAGAAGTAATTTAAGAATGAACGTTGAATGGATGGATGTTATGTGAATATCCTAAATACCATAATGCTATGTTAACTTCAAAGGAATTACTATTACCCATATACAATAAACTATTCATATTTTCTTCTATACTGTTGCTGATTTGTCTCCAGGCTCATTAGGACGTGAACCCGGTGGACTGCTGGCTAAAACTACTTATCCTCTATCGTTCACCATCATCGTTTCAGGGGAGAGAAGGGAGGAGGTTGAGGGACCTTTGCTTACATGGGCAGCCGAGCATATTCTAGTATTTCTTATCGTGCAAAGGCCACCAATATCCTGACTTATGTATTTCTCTTAAAATACACGTTCCTTGAATCCCTGGAGAAAAGGTCAAATCACTCAGTACGAAAAAGGATATTCGAGCTAGCCGAGAATTACAAGATTAAGCGGGGACCCAAATGTGTTTTCGTCCGGCGGAGATTGAGCAATAATTCGAGGGAGGGAAAATTTGGGCCAGCACTGTCACGCGTTTTTCATTCATCTCACAAAACGAATCAAGGGGCCATTCCGAAATGTGCAAATTCACACATTCGAGGCTTCCCAACAAATGTGGCGACTGCGAGAATTTGATATTTGAAACAATGCACGTAGCGCCATGAAATATCTGGCTTCCTCCTCTCTCTCTCCGCCCCTGAATCTTTTAGCGGTGACAGCAAGCGTCCCCGCCACACCCAGGCTCACCAGCACTCGGGAAGCTCTTGGCCTCAGCGTGGGAAGATGGGAAGGGAAGGGAAGGGAAGGGAAGGGAAGGGAAGGGAAGGGATGGGAAGGTCAGATAGGTGGGTGTCTGTGTGCTCTTTTGAAAAAATAAAATCATTATCATCATCATCATCGCCATCCAAAAGTGTGTACTATAAATCAATCTTTCAGGCTCACCTCCACGATCTTTCATGGGCCCTAGCTGGAGAAGGGAAGGACAAAGGCTGCGTATTTATGAAGTTGACTTCTTTCTTGGACCAGTGCTACATCATAATTATCATCATCATTATCATTATTTCATGGATATCAAAGGGTTGGGTATTTGTATGCCTGACTTCTAACATAACTGAAAAGTTACGTCATCATCATTATCATTATCTTCATAATCATCATCATCATCATCGGAATCAGAGGCCGGATGTATGTGCTTAGCCTTTGTCATGAAACAGTACATTACCATCATCTTCATAAACTTGAAAAATTACACAACCAGATCAATGCTCTATCCATCTATCCCGGAACCGAGTAATCAGGATCAAGAAACTGACTAAGGAATACACGACAATGAGAAAGAAAATAAGCAAAAATAATGAAGGACTGGGCTTGTCCTTATCATGACAGGCTTCATGATTTTCTGTTTCAACATTGCCTGAATTTTGAGTCTCATGTCCACTCTCAGACGAAGTTTCAGTCCCAGTTAATAATGCCTTTTAGCAGCCATGGAAATTTGATTAGTATCTGAGAATGCTCCCTCTTGTAGGAAAATGAGAGCCAGTTGAATACATTTGCCTCCGTGGGAAAAGAAGTTAACCCTTTGTCTGTGATGAAGTTTGGTGAATGGGAAATATAATCATTCTTTGTAAGCTGGAATAACGTACGAAGCTCCTGATTCCTGCTGGAGACTGTGAAAATACTGACATTTTTGGTGCCCCGGGTTTCACTTCAGTCCATAAAATTCTCTAGTTATCCGAAATATATGTAAAGTAGGTAAGTCGGGGCCGTTGATCATAAAAAACATAATCTCAGAATGATTCCAAATAAGAGCCATGATGAAGTGCTTGGTCAGCGGGAGAGGGGGTTAGGCAACAACCATTTCCTAATTTCTTCGAAGTTTTAATTTGCCAATATTCGACTTCCCCAAAATGCACAGTCTTAGATGTTGTTTAGAAAGAGATATAAAGAGGGAAAAAAAATATCACTCAATTAAATACACAAAATCAAGAAAATAAATGCTGAACAACTAAAGATATGAAAAAATAAGTTGTCTGAGAACTTAGTAAAAAGAAAATATACCATCTAACAAATGAGACAAATTGAAGTAAAGCAATAGGCAAATCCACACAAAAAAATCACTGCTTTCACCTTGTTTATACTTTCCCCTAGAGCCTTCCGTTCTGTAAATAAATAAATGAATGGATAGTGAAATAAATAAATAAACTGAACGAATGAATGAAAAAATAAATACATAAGTACACACTGAGAAATGTATAAGGCTGGACACGTAGAGTAGTATCCTTATGCCTCAGAATTTAGATAATAGCTCCCCACTGCTTCCCCATTCTAAAGGAGGAACCCATAGTCTAGAACCAAGCTACACGTGAGAGGGGAAGACCAACTACTGATCAGCCCCTTAACTCCCATCACGTCTATCTATGTATATTCTTGCTACTGTCGTCCGATTTTGATTAATATGAGTTTGAGTTTTTGCTGTGGAGAGGTTAATGGAAGTTTATATTTAACTTTTATAATTCTAAAAGTGTCTCGTGAGTTAAATATACTGTAATAATAATAATAATAATAATAATAATAATAATAATAA
>JAGKTI010036890.1:0-10997 GCA_018397915.1 Birgus latro
CCTGTCTCTTTTTAGGAACTAAAAAACAGAGGAGGGGGTCCCTAGTCCCCTCACCCCGCCCCTTTTAGTCGCCTTTTACGACACGCAGGGAATACGGTGGCGGAATTCTTCCTAACACAATCTGGCCGCAGAGTAGTAGTACCACCCATAGTGCGGCCAGATTATGTCCCCCCTCCGCCACAGGGGGATATAGATTAACATACACACACATAGACAGATACATGTCAATAGGTAGGTAGGTAGACATATAAAAGGTACATTAATACAGGAACAGATATATATAGATAGACAGCTAGATGGACAGACAGACAGAAAGCAAATCAAAATAAGAGGGTTAGGTGCTGCATGATTATCACTGGATATTTGTAAATGTGTACAAAGGGAAGGGTGATGCCCTGGAAAGGGGAAATTACAGAGGTATAAAGCTCTTAGATCAGATAATGAAAGTAATGGAGAGAGTTCTAGAAGGTATGATTAGAGAATGAGATGCAGTTTGGGTATATGCCAGGCAGGGGGACCACTGATGCCATATTCATTGTTCGACAGCTTCAGGAAAAATATATTGGCAAGAAAAGGGAATTGTATTTTGTTTTTGTTGATTTGGAAAAGGCCTTTGACAGAGTCCCTAGAGAGGTGGTGAAGTGGGCAATGAGAAAGCTAGGGTTGGAAGAGTGGCTGGTTAGGGTGGTTATGGCCATGTACGTGGGTGCTCACACTCAGGTAAGGGTGAATGGAGCTTTGAGTGATAAGTTTCCCGTGAATGTTGGTGTGCATCAGGGGTCAGTTATAAGTCCCTTGTTGTTTATCATGGTGCTTGAAGCCCTCTCACGTGACTTCAGAGAGGGACTCCCATGGGAGATGTTGTATGCTGATGATTTGGGGTTGATTACTGAGAATGAGGGGGAGGCTGAGGAAAGATTTAAGAAGTGGAGAGATGGTATGGGGCATAAGGGCTTAAGGGTAAATGCAGATAAAACAAAAGTGATGATATCTAGGGTTGGTGGCGGTACAATCAGAGGAGAGGGAGAGTGGCCATGTGCAGTTTGCCACATGGGTGTGGGAAGTAATTCCATCTTGTGCAGTGTTTGTGATAAGTGGGTGCACAAGAGATGTAGTGGTATTAGAGGTAGACTGCGAGATAATGCTGATTTCATGTGTGCGGTGTGTCGGGGAGAGCAGGCGGAGATTGTTAGGCATGAGAGGGTTGAACTTGCTGGTGAGTCTCTTGAGTGTGTGGAGGAGTTTTGTTATTTGGGACACATGTTATGTGCCGCAGGTGGGGCTGGAGTTAGCTCGGTTGCTAGAGTGAGAAGTGGTTGGAAGAAGTTCAGGGAGCTGTTGCCTCTCCTGACATTGAGAGGACTCTCCTTACGTGCTAAGGGGTCTTTGTATGCAGCATGTGTTAGGAGTGTGATGCTGTATGGTAGCGAGACCTGGGCAGTAAAGGAAGAAGATATTCGCAGGTTTAAACGTACAGAAATGACAATGATTTGGTGGATGTGCAGTGCGTCCCTGCGTGCAAGGCCTGGGGGGGCTGGGTTTACGATAGAAGAGTTGAGAGGTAGGATGGGACTGGAGTGTATTGGTGTTGTGATGAGGAGAGGTAGGCTGAGGTGGTTTGGACATGTGGAGAGGATGGAGGAGGATAATTGGGTACAGAGGGTGAGAAGTGTTAATATTGGGGGAGGGGTTGGGAGGGGTAGACCGAGAAAGACATGGGATGAGGTCATTAAATGTGACTTTAGGGTTAAGGGACTGAATAGGGAGGCTGCCAGAGATCGAGCAGCGTGGAGAGCCGCCATTAGGTGACCAAGGCCGACACATGCAAGCATGTTGGAGCCTTCAAAAACGAAAACGAAACGAGGTTCCACTTATGGCAGTTAGGAATGGTAGGCTCTCTCTCACTCTCTCTCTCTCTACCACTTTTTCATATCAGTCATTCAGTTCACCAATGAAATGTCAAAGCCCTTATAATCTCTCCCTCTCTTTCTCACCCCCCCCCTCTCCTAAAATATCAAAACCGTTATAAACACTGATAGGTCAAAGATTCAACAGCTTTTCAATTCAAATATTTTCAAATGAAGGACATCCTCACTGGTTATTTTTTTAAATTCTTGTTATTATCTACTATACTGTACTTCAAATTTTCGAAAGTAAGGATTGGTTAGTGATGATGATGTTAAGGATGTCTTTTTTTCTCTTTCCCTTCATTTTTGTTTTTGAAGGCTCCCACATGCTTGGATGCATTGGCCTTGGTCACCTAATGGCAGCTCTCCATGGTGCTCTATCTCTGGAAGCTTCTCTATCTCTAGTCCCTTAACCATGAGGTCACACTCAATGACTCCTTCCCAGGACTTTTTCTGTCCACCTCTTGCAACCCTACCCCTAACATTAATACTTCTCACTTTCTGCACCCAATTATCATCCTCCATTCTCTCCACATGCCCAAACCATCTCAATCTACCTCTCCTCATCACAACAACAATACACTCTAGTCCCACCCTACCCCTCAACTCTTCCCTCATAAACCTAGCCCCACCCCCGGCGTTGCACCAAAGGACGCATTGCACGTCCACCTAATCATTGCCATTTCTGTATGTCTGAGCCTACGAACATCCCTCAGCATAATTAAAAACGTATCCTATGCTCCTCATGGGGGAACAAAGGGTTGGATGATGGACGGATGGATCATAATTTATCATTTATAAAGGAAATTAAGGTGCTCCGATGGGACTGGGCCTGAGCGGGTTTATATCCAAGGGGGTGGTTTGGGTTTATTGCTCATGTAATGCCAATCAGGGATAAGTGAGGCTGGTCACTCTCATCTTGAATGTCAGGACCAACTTCCCGAACCCCAGGCTCCTATACTCATCATGGGGCAACACTGTTTTAGATGATGATGATGATGATGATGATGATGATGATGATGATGATGATGATGATGATGATAATAATATTATAATCATCATCATCATCACCCACCACCTTGTTTCAAAGAGGCTATGATGATGATGATAATAATAATAATAATAATAATAATAATAATAATAATAATAATAATAAATCATCATCATCATCATCACCACCCACCACCTTGTTTCAAACAGGCTAAGTCATGACAGAATTGCCTTCAAGTAACCATAGCCTCATATCTCTCTCTCTCTCTCTCATTAATATTCTCATCCACTCTTTCATTTCTTGTTTCTTTTTTCTCTCACTTGCTCCTGTTCCTCTCCCTTCTCTTTCATTAATATTGTACTCCACTCTCTTCTTCCTCATTTCTTTCTCTTGGTTGCTCCTCTTCCTTTTTTTTCTCTCTCTCAATAATACTCTGCTCCACTCTCATCTTCCATAAAACAAATTCAAATACTGTATGATAATTCTACTTAAGATACACCTTACATTCGTATCACACTGTATCATTTATAATGGCTCCAACATGCTTGCATGAGTCAGCCCTGGTCATCTAATGGCAACTCTCCACACTGCTTGATCTCTAGCAGCCTTCCTATTTAGTCCCTTGCCCCTGAGGTCACACTCTATGACCTTGTCCAGGCCTTTTTCAGTCACCCTCTCACACCTCTACCCCCAACTTTCACACATCCCACTTTATGCACCCAGTTGTCATCCTATGTCTCATCCACAAATGCAAACCACCTCAATCTGTCCCTCCTCATCACATTCTAATTCTGAATTTTTCATTTTAATCCGGCAGTCTTCAAATGATTTTTGCAACTTCAAAAGCACCTGTAGCCCTGAAGGAGTTACTGATGGCTGTACCTAACCCTATAGTTTGGAAGTCTGACAAACTGAATGAAATGGCCCAGAGGTAGCAGATATAAACTAACGAATACATCATCAGATTAAACGGTCATACAAGGAACATGTAAAAAATAGAATGACATTCAGTTTTCACCTGTCAACAACTATCCTGTCTAAAATAATAAAAATAATAATAAACACTACTAACTATAATAATAAAGCAAACACCAAATGATTAAACAGTTAAACAAGGAACATGTACATAATAGTCTGTCATTCAGATTTTATTTGTCAACAACTATCTGGTCTAAAAATAATAAAAACTAATTTCATTCATTCATTCATCATCTAATCCTGAGCTGCCCCATGAGGAGCATAAAAGCCCAGGGCTAGACAAGTTGGTCATGACATTTAAGATGAGAGTGACCAGCCTCACTCATCCCTGGGTGGCATTATGTGAGCAACAAAACCCAACCACTCCTTGGATATAAACCTGCACCAACTCAATCCCACTGGAGCACCTTAATTGCCCACTGAATCACCAGGTGCCAGAACTAATAATAAGAAAAATGATCACAATAATACCTGTAATAAATAACAAAACATGATTTTATGAAAGAAGTAAGGACAGTATATGTGGGTGAAAAAAAAAAAATAGATAAACAGATGGAGATTGAAAAACTGGTAGTTACAAATAACTGACAGACAGGTAACAGATAGATAACTGATAAATGACATATTAACTGTGTGATATTATGAAATAAATAAGGACATTATTTGGAAATGAAAAAATACACAGACAGATATACACTGATACAGACTGATAGATATGGGAGTAGAAAAGACAAAATGAAACAAAATATGACTGGATAATCAGAAATCCTCATCATCATCTACATTTCCCAACCTCGAGATGGAAAGATTGATTTAGGGTCAAAAACATTGAAAAAAAAATCATAAGAGAAAGAATATGAAGTAAAAATGACATGATAATAAAGAAACCATCATCACCACCATCATCATCATCATTCAGACCTTTATTTCCTACCTACAGTAAGGGTTGCATCTTTTTTCTTTTTTTTTCTTCAAAGTAAGGAAGGAGGAACCAAAGGCCATATGCTTGCAAGATTAGTCCCTCCAAGAGAAAATAAATACAAGATAACAGAGAGCCAAACTCAAGATCAGCTAAGAAGATCACAACAGCAGGATACGTAAATAAAAGCAACACAGACTAAGTATGATGCTGCTTTGGGGTATACACCAACCTGGACCGTGTCGTATCCTGTATACTCATGGACCAGTGAGATGAGCAGAGGCAGATAGCACAGGGGGGTGGGTGGTGGTGCCGCAGGTCTTCAGGATGAACCGATGTGGCGAGATGAACGTGCTGGATTCACTGCACAGACAAGAATCACATGGTGAGTCTCATATTTCCAGCATTTGTGTGATTTGGAGGGAGGACAGCCTAACAGATACAAAAGTCAACAGATACATAGATAAATGGATAAAGCAATGAACAGACAAACAAAGAAAGAGGTGAAATGAGCATGATGTATTCACAGGAAGACAAACTGTACTTGAGTCTTTTTTGTATAATCTTTTATCTTTTTTTGAAGACTGGGGTGGTTTGGAGGGAAGGCTGCCTTACAGGTACACAGGCAGATAAACAGATTAATAGAATGCTGGACAGACAGACAGAAAGGTGAAATGAAAATGCTGGATTCACTGCAGGGAGAATTGTATGTTGAGTCTTTTTTTATATTTTCAATGTTTCTGATGATGGTGATGTGAGCAGAAGGGAGTGATGACTGATAAACAGACAGATATAGAAAGACTATCTATCTATTGCCAGATGCCTCAATTCCACACGGGGTGGCCACAAACAAATCGCCTCCATGTCGCTCTGTCCCCTGCCATTTCACTGCCCTGCTCCCAGCTCACACCCCTCTTTCTCATATACCTCTCCACTCCATCCCTCCATCTCGTCCTTGGCCTCCCCCTCCCTCTCCCTTCCTCCACCTCACTCACATACACTCTCATCAGTCTCTCACTCTCCATCCTCTCCACATGGCCAAACTACCTTAATGTATTTCTCCTAATGCATCCTATGACATCCACATCCACACCAGAATGCTCCTTCACTTCTTCATTTGTCAGTCTGTCCCTCCACATAACTCCACATGTTTCTCTCACATAACTCATTTCCACTGCTCTCACTCTCAACTTCTGTCCCTCCAACAGGGTCCAAGCTTCACTTGGATGAAAAGATGAATACAGACAGATAAAAAGACTGGCAGTAAACAGAAAGAAAATACATACAGATAAAATGACTGGCAGTAAATAGAGAGATAAATACATAGATAAAATGACTGGCAGTAAATAGAAAGATACATGCACAGACAAATAAAAATACTGGCAGTAAAAAAGAAAGATAAATGCATATACTAATGGCAATAAGTAGTCCTATTCAATGCAGCATTTCATGCATCAGTGAGAAGAGTTGAAGTAGGCAGTAGTGAGGTGGTGGTTCTGTAGGCCTTCAAGATGGACTAGTGTAGTCAGATGAGCATGGTGGATTCACTGCATGGAGGAAAAATGTGTGGTGAGTTTTCTCTTAATATTTTTACAGCTTCAGGTACACAGATACATAGATAAATGGATAGACAGATTTGCAAAGACAAAGGGGGAGGTGAGATGAACATGCTGGATTCTCTGCAAGAAGAATCATACTTGATTTTAAAAAAATAATTTTTCACCTTTGGTAATGAAGGTGGTTTGAACTGGAGGGAAGGCAGTATGACCGATAAACAGATAAGCAGAAAGACTGACAAACAGATATACAGTAAATAATGTCATATTCAGAGGAAACAGTGTGGTAAGATGAACATGCTGGATTCACTGGGAAAAAAAAAAAAAGGATTAGCTAGTGTACAGGAGGAGGCTGTTGACCACCATCCCAGGGTGTAGTATGGGCCCAAAATCAAAGCAGCTGGCCTTGCACATCACTCTCGGGAATGGGACTCAATCACACTTACACAAAGACTGAGCCTGCTACACATACACATCTCTTCTACACAACTAGAATCGGATCCATTGGCAGGTTTGCTCCACTCTTCAGCTTTGGATGGCAGTTGGCCGTCAAGGAAAACTCCAAACTCATATCAGAGACTCTAGATAAGGACTGCTAATAGTGAGGTACATTACCTACCTATGTCCAAGCACCTTAATCTTATTAGAGGTGGCCACAAACCAACTGCCGATATGAGACTGTCTTCCATCATCTGGCTACCCTCTCTCCAACTGACATGCCCCCCTCTCTCATGTGCCTCTCCACACCATTCCTTCATCTCATCCTCAGTTTCCCCCTCCAGCTCACTTACATTCTCTCTCCTACTAAGACTTATTCTCCACTTTTGTATGACCAAACCATCTCGAGGTGTCTCCCCCAATGCAACTTACCCACACTGCTTATTTATGGTACAGCGGTGCTGGAAAGGGATGCCTTCAAGTGGTGGCACTGATACAAGCAGTCAGCAGAGCTGCCAATTTATACAAACATCCCTTGACTCCCTCTCTACCCCTGCAACAAGGATGGTGGATTGCAGGAAAATGGCAACCTCAGTCTGTCCACCAGGATCATGCTTCACTTGAACCTGGGGCAATTACTACTACCATACTACTACTACTGCTGCTACTACTACTACTACTTGTACCTGTACTGTACCATACTATTATCATTACACTGCTACTACTATTACAGAAACTACTACTACTATCTGTATTACTGCAACAACTTACTAATACTACTACTCTTCTACTAACACCTGTATTACTGCTACTACTATTACAACCCACCTGAGCACATGCAACAACAGCAACTTGTACTACTACTTCTTCTATAACTACTACTTGTACTACTACTACTACTACTACTACTACCACCACCACTACTACTATTACTACTACTACTTCTACTACTACAATAACCCACCTGAACATATAAGCATCCAGTTCATCAGTTGAGGTGGTGGTGATGATTTCACACTTCACCTGGTTCATTATGGCCTCCAGCTGTGACCTGGAATGCACAAGTGTACAGAATTAACACACGTACACACACACACACACACAGAGGGACTGGATAACATGGCTGGATGGATCCAGAAAGAATGTGCTGACCAATTAGCGTGGTCAGTTTATGAAGTCATAAAGAGGTCTCTGGAAAATGGGCAGGTACCTAAAGACTGAAAAAGAGCAAATACTGTGCCCATCTTCAAGGGAGGAGATAAGGAAGATCCACTCAACTATACACCTGTATCACTTACTAGTACTGTTTGTAAAATTTGTGTGAAAATTATCAGAAAGAGATGGATTAGGTATTTAGAAGAAAATGAGGTGATAACACCAAGACAATTCGGTTCTAGGGAGGGAAGACCTTGTGTTACCAACCTACTAAGCTTCTATAGTAGGGTGACAGATGTCTTACAGGTGAGAGAGGGGTGGGAAGACTGTGTCCACCTAGACCTCATGATAGCATTTGACAGGATGCACTTTAAGAGCTTGCTGGGGAAGCTGAAGCCCTTTGGAGGGGTGCTTGGGAAACCATTAAAGTAGATGAAGCTTATCTGGCAGGAAGGCAGATGAGAACAGTCGTAAGAGACAAGGTTTCACAATGAAAAGATGTGACTAGTGGAGTGCCCCAGGGCTCTGTCTTGGCTCCAATAATGTTTCTGATATATATATAAATGATTTGCCAGAAGGTTTAAATGGTTACACGAGTATGTTCGCAGATGATACTAAAATTGTGAAATTAATAGTTGTCAGGAGCTGCAAGAGGACTTGAACAAATTCCACAACTAGAGCCAGACTTGGAAAATGGAGTTCTGTGCCAAGAAGTGTCATGTGTTACATATGGGAGTGAATGAAAAAAACAACAAACTGGATATGAGAAGCCGAGAAGAAAAAGGTTGCATATGCCATTTTTTTTTTTTAAGGAAATAATCAAGCCTAAATTTTGAGAACTGGCATTCAATGAAGAATAGGAAAATCAAGGAGGGGTTTGCACCAATGTCTAGCTTAGACATCCATTTATTTTGGGGGGAGGTAAAAAAAAAAAAAAAAAAAAAAAGGAAAAAAAAGGTAACCCTCAGTAAAAAAAAATAACTGTTTATCATAAATCTGTGGAAAATACTGGATGCAATACAGACAAAAGATACCTGCACTAAATGGGATTTTCAACCATGATGTTTCTTTACAAGGTCTTACATCCATCCTCCTCAGATAAAGGAGGGATGGGGCAAGACAGTGCTACACTAACATCATTTACAGGTGTGGTGGCATTTGCGACCTTGCTCCTCTTGGCTCCTCACATATAAAATGAACAGTGAGATAATTAGCAAAAGAAAAGAAAAGAGAAGGACTTGGGAGCCATTATACAAGACAACCTGTCACCAAAAGAGCATGTAAACAGATTTGCTGGAGGCACAAATGAATTACTGACCAACATGAGAGTGACTTTTATTACATGGATCAGGAAATGCTGAAGGAGCTAATGGTGTCCATGATAAGACAAAGATACAATATAAACAGTATTACACACATACAATATACACAATGTTACACGAACACTATATTTCACACTATACTGAGAGAGAGAGAAAGAATGTGTGTGTTTCAAGAGTGAGGTGCATACAGTTGTTATGGAGCAAAAAGCACTGAAATATAACATACAGCAATGGGAAATAATTTATCCATTTTCCCCAATGTTACCATCCAGCATGGGTCCTGACAGACAGATAAAACAGACCTCTTGAGTGATACAGATATAACGAAAATACTGTCGCCACCTGATAACAAGGCAACGAACTGAATTACTTTTATCACATTGCGGTAGGATGACCTCATAAAATTGGGGGCATGACTTAGCTATTCTACACAAACACCACAGGATTTTTCAAACATCTTTTTTCTTGGCATTTGAGCATATAATTGTCTACCTGTTGTATCTATCTATAGCCAGGTGCTGTAATTCCATAAGGGGTGACAGTTTGACTGTATAAGTTGTTTTAACCCCTTAACCGCGGGTCGTCACTTCCGTGACGCTCGGGCGCGATGGATCATACTGCGAGGCGTCACTTTCGTGATTTTGTGTTGTTTTGAATTCGCCCGGGCTTTCAGGTGGTGACTTGTAACATCTATTAGCACTGCCAATGTCCAACAATAGTCAGAGTTGCTAATGCCATCAGTACTCCCGTCCATTGTTGACAATTTAGCCATTTTCCCCCATTCTAGACTCCCCTCCCTACCTCCCCTCCATTACCCTCTCGTGTCGTCTGCTCAGCCGCTCTGCGCTATGCAAATCTTCCCCGGATTTTTCCACTGATTTCATCCATTGAAATGAGCCCTATCCCCTATTCTTTTACAAAATAATATATATTAAAAAAAAATAAGGTAATTGATAGTGCCATACACCTGGAACTGGCTAATTATCACTTAGCAACATTCAACCTGCACTCGTTCGCTAATTTCCCGCTTTTTCCCCCGTGAAATATGCCATATGAGCTATTCTTGTAATATAAATGTATGTAAGAAAGGAAGGGAGAAGCCTGAGTGATATTTATATACACCTGGAACTACCTAATTTATTATGTATTGTCTGGATTTCCTACGACTTATTTCTTAGCATATACATTAGCAGCTGACATTTTCAACTCTTGGCTATCGAGATACGTACATCTCAGTTCACTGTTGTCCTTCAACGTGGAAGCACGTCGCAGTCGCGCCCCTCCATTTCTGCCGCTTTTGCGCCCATTATAAAAGACCCTGTGACTCTACCCCTACTAAACATCATGTGGGAAGTGGTAAAGGACTATAGATGTATACAAGTGTAATAAAGTACTAGAAATAATAAACTGTGAAGATGTATACAAGTGTAATAAAGTACTAGAAATAATAAACTGAGAGTGTGTATATGAATAAGAAATGACAATACGAGCGGTGAATTAGTGCGAGTGGGAGGCTTGTACGCACTCGTATTTTACACTGCTTTCACAGTGCAGTAAAACCTCACTAGAACGGACTAATTGGGGCCAAAGTCATTCCGAAAAATGCGATATTCCGAAAAAAGCGACATAGGGATTTCCCCCTGCTAAGATTCATACATGAAAAGAGTCATGGTCACAATCCTACTTCATTCCACCATTTCCTTCTAAATCAGGGGATTAACTCATTTGCCT
>JAGKTI010036891.1:0-10997 GCA_018397915.1 Birgus latro
TACCTTTTTCCAGAACATTTTCTTACATTCCCTCCACTTTACACTTAAATTCCTTCCAAATTCCTCGTCCACTCTCTTCTTACTTTCTCTTATTAATCTTTTCACCTCTCTCTTCCTCTCTACATATAACTCTCTCTTCCATCTCTCAACTTCTTCCACACCCGTGTTTCTCATCCACTCACTACATACTTTCTTCTTTGTGCCACAGCCTCTCTCACCTCTTCATTCCACCATGCTGTTCCCTGCACCCCCTCTTGTCTTCTCTTCATCCCACACACCACCTCACATGCTGCACAGATTTCTTCTGTGAATATCCTGCACACACCTTCCACATCCCCCATCTGCACCAATCCATATTTACCCAATCGCTCCTCCACTTCCCTCTTATATTCTGCCTTTCTTCCATCCTCTTGTAACCTTTCCACCCTCCTTGCATATACTACTTCCTGTCCTTCCCTTCTTCTATTTCTCCCTTTTATTTGGACTCTGATTCCGACCACCACCAGATACTGTGGAAATGGCAGAGGGCAGGGTCGAAGTGATGGAATGACGATGAATACCAGGAGATGTTGTCAGACATAATTAGTTATCTACAGAAAGTGATTGAGAAAAGCAACAATATAATCCTAATGGGTGACTTTAATTGTAAAGAGGTGAACTGGGAGGAATGGGACTCAGGAGGCAGCGAAGATTCGTGGTGCACTAAATTGTTAAATATAGCAACGAATAATGTAATGATGCAGTGGGTCAAAGAAGAGACACGATTCAGAGGTGATGACACACCAGCAAGATTAGATTTGCTACTATCCAAAGAACCCGATGTAACTGAATCTTTAAATTATCTGTGTCCTATAGGAAAAAGTGATCATGTGGTTATTGAGTTCCAGATGATAATAGGGAATGTGGTGCCAAGAGATGAGCTTTATAGGCAAGGAAGATACAACTTTGGGAAAACAAACTTTGCAGAATTGAAAAAAAAAATTGAAAATGCGAACTGGAGAAAATTTAGAGAAACAAGAGAGATACAGAGGAAGTGGGATATTTTTTTAGACCTCTACAATTTGGGAGTGGAAAAATATGTGCCAAGAGCAAGTGGGAAAGAAAACAGGAAAAAGGTGTGGTTTAATAGAAGGTGTATGATAGCAAAAAAAGTGAGGGACTTGGCATGGAACTGTCAGACAAGGCAAACCACACTCACCGGCCTCAGAACGTGAACTGTCCAAGGTCCCCGGTTGCATACCACAGGAACCTTCCAATGACGTCATCACTCGTGACTTAGCAGGTGTGTGCGCGGCACACACACTAACAACAATATGCACTAAAACTCTTGTCCTCTCTTCTTAATTTGACAAAAGATTCCAAGGACGAAGCTGGATGGTCTATTTGCGTCTGATACACACTATTTATCCAATACACAGACTTTTGTGTGAGTACCATCAACACCCGATATGCACTATGTATCCAATACATACACTTTTGTTTAATTACTATCAAGACCCAGTCTGTGGCCACATACCGATATGTGATGTCCCTTGAAGTATTATAAACTTTCTAGTCTCGGCTGACTGCTGCACGCAGCCGCTCGGTCGAGGCACCTTTCTTGGTGAGACAATCAGCCAGTTGTTGTGACATATCCACCCAAGATACTTCATCAATCTCCCCTCGCTCCAACATGTCTTGTAATACAGCAATATCAATGCGCAATATCCTGTCTTCTACGCTCCTACAGGAGTAAAGGGAGTCCACCCAGACTCTTGTTGTCGACGAAACACTTTATTTTGATCTTTCCACATCCAGAAACCTCACGCAATATGTTGGCGAGATATACAGCAGTCTCAGCACATTCAAGCAGTGCCAACACCTCAGCAGATAAGGTAGATTTGACCACCCTCCTCATCTTCCTTGTCTGCCAGAATATAGGACATCTTGCCTCACTAGCATCTCGTAGGAAGATCACAAAACTTCCCTGAGATCCATTGTCTACAAGGTTGGCAAATGAGGCATCCGAAAAGCACTCTATATGACAGTCCTCGATCGGCCCCATTCTTGGAAAGTATAGCTACATGTTGTCAGTCTTCACCCTTGAGATCACCTTACTGAGTCTAAGCAAATCCGCTATGGTAGATCAGTTGCTATTCACACTCAACTCACACACATCAAAGGCAATATCTGGCCGAGTGTGTGTGGCAATCCAATTGAGTTGCCCAATTAATGCTCGGTACTCCGTTTTCTCAGACTCAGACAGCTCCCCTGATTTTACTGCCGACAATGTTTACTCAGCGTGACTGGTTTCAAAGATGAAGCATACTGGAATTGGTCGAGCGTTATGCTGCCATCGATGTTGGAGATGACATTGAGACCAACGTATTTGAAGGATTTTGATTCTGAACTGCCGATGAGGAATATTTGACTCATACGGTTTATCACTTGCTGTTCGAACTCGTGTACCAGCCCAAAGGAAGTCGTCGACGTAGATGCATACAATGCCTTCAACTTTTCCACTATTGCTCCAAGAGAACAGCACTGAATCCAGTGATGACACTTTAGCACCAAGACTCAACAACTGATCTTTTACGCGCAGATACCAATGCCTAGCAGCATCACAAAGGCCGTACACAGTTTTCTTTAGTCTCCATAACTTACCATTTGCATATTCAGGTGGAGGACGTAAATGAACAACTCTCTCAATGTCGTTACCTTGCAAGTAGGCAGCTTTCATGTCCATAGTGTGGCAATCCCACTGGTTGGTGGAAGCCAAAGAAAGTGCCAAACGGACTGCTTCTTTTGAACAAGTAGGCGAGTCTTTTCAGAGATCCACTGTGTCTTCCTCAAATCCTCTGGCGACTAACCAGGCCTTAACAACAGGCTTTCCATTTTTCAGTTTTTCCGTCACAACCCATCGAACCGTTATGGCACCTTGCCCAAAATTATCTACTTCTTCATACACGTCATTATTCTGCCAATTTGTAATTTCATTTTCCTTAGCGCATAATATGGCCTCAGAGTTGAAAAGAACAAGCATTTCTGCGTCATCATCAACCACTTCCCATTCGCTAAGATCCTTCTCCAAATCTATCCAATCAATGCTGCCGTCAGAGTCCCTCTTCAAATTATAGCAGTGTTTGTACTTTCCAGTGGCTTTACCTGCCCGACTCATAATCCTTCCAGACACCAACTCTCCACTTTCTGAATGTATTCCCTTTATACGTTGACCAACAGAAACTTTGGAAGGCTGATTAATCGGAACAGAAACTGTGGGAGGCTCATCAATTGGAACCACACCATCTTCCGACTCGTCATCTGGTGGATAGTCATTCAACACTTGCGGAGGATCGTCATTAGGCTTCTCCTGGACAACATTGTTATTCTCATCACTGCTGACACCATTTTCAACTGTAGTATCCTGCTCTGGTGCACGCGCTAGATGACATATGTGCACTCGCATGTAGACACCACCGTGTCTCACCAGAATTTGTTTCCCATCTCTGCCTATTACAATTCTGGGACCGTGCCACTCATGACTGTCATTTCTTTTGTAGAAGACTTCATCTCCATTTCGGATGTCATTTAAGTCACTCGAACGTACATTGTGCCGCAGAGCCCTAGCCAAACGTTCATCTGATTCGGTCTTTATAAACTCGTCTAGCTAAATGAAGAGCGTTCAAGTTGTCTCTCACAATTTTCGATGGTGATGAAGGTTCCAAGGCTGGAGGATCATTTGCATACACATTAGGTAGGCCAGGGTGTTGACCAAAAACAAGTTGGTTAGGAGAAAAGCCTGTGTAGTTGGTGAGAGCATTTCTTGCCGATAGTGCCCATGCCAAGGCCACATCCAATTCACACTGGCTATCAGCCATTATCTTCCTAACAATGTCACCAATGACTGCATTTTGATGCTCACAGACTCCGTTGCTCCAAGGACTCTCTGCAGACGTTGTCATGATCTTGATATTGAAGGCCTCTCCCAATGCTCGCATTTCCGCATTGTTGAATTCACAGCCATTGTCTGTAAGAATTTTTCTAGGTGCGCCAAACACAACAATCCAGCTCCGAAATATTCCTTTGATAACGGTGGGCGCACACTTATCCGCGATTACTATCGCATTACAATACCTGGTTGCCAAATCAACAAGGACTAAGAAATAATGCCTTCCCCAAGCTTTTAAATCCATGGCTATGGCTTCGTTAAACTTAGACACCATGGGCAAACTGACTACGGGTCGAGGCTTGGCTTTCTTAAATCTGCAACAGACTGTACAAGCATCAGATACAGCCTTGATAGCTTGCTCCAGTTTTGAACTTTTAATTCCCGCATCTGTGATCAGTTTAATTAATTTTGCCGATGTTGGGTGTCCAAATTGCCTGTGAAGCTTCAAAGCGTTTTTTTCTACATCACCCCCAAGAGATGTCAATATGATTGTTTCACAAAATTCACGACCTAGTCATAAAGAAACTGGAAGTAAGTAATGACCTGAAGATGAGGACTTTAAATCAATGATAGTTCCACAAATTTTGACCTGGTCAGTTCCAAGGTTAATCAACATTTTTGCTTTTTTCATGGAACATCTACTCAACAGCAAGGGAATATTGTAGTCCACAACATCAGTCACGATGGTTGCACGCATATTTCCAATGTAGCAGGGCAGAGTAACACATTTGAGGGAAGAAACTGTGACACCATCAGCAAAAGTAAACGTTGAGGATGACGCTTCTTCTCTTATAGCATCACGTTCGTAATCAGTAAGCTCACTTAGATAGCAATTGATCCATTTAACTCCATATACAGTTGTAGAACACCCTGTGTCTAGAAGCGCACATCCCTTAGATTCTTCTACTAGAGTCTGTAACTTACCTCTACTAGCATCATCATCCGCATAGCCCATAAATAACGACAGATGCACTGTTTCAGAATTTTCTTCTTGACTGCCGTCGTTTTCGTCTACATTCGGACAGTCACGTGTCCAATGAAATCTAGAATCAAATACGAAACACCTCGATACCTTTCCGTCAGACCCAAGTGGGTTCTGCCTCCTGCCGGTGGATGAGCTTTGGGGAATTCTAGCAGATACGGTTGAACATCGGCCACTACCACAATGTCGATCACGCCTGACAATATCACCTGCAAAAATACGATTCAGGGCAGATTTCATATTTTCGTATGTCACCTCAGTTATCGCGGACATCACTAGTTGTTGCTCACTGTCTGAAAGTTTGCATGCAGCTAAGAGCATAAAAGCTATCACAGAATATGGCAGTTCCATGTCCTGCTTTGTAAATTTGAAATAAACATGCTCAAATTCTGTCACGAACTCACGAATGTTCATATCAACGGCTCTTCTGAAGTTGTACAACTCATAAAACGATGCAAACTGTCGACGACCTTTGTACACGAGAAATAAACCGTCTAATTTTTTCAGCAAGGTCCGAACACCATCCTTCTGCTTCAGAACATCTGCATCAATCTCCGAAGACGCCACCCTTGCTCTTCCAGACAATGACAGGTGAATAGCTAAGGCTTGTTTTTCTTTAGCCAAGTCCGTCAGTTCACACCAAATGTCGATGTCTTTTTTCCAGCTCTCATAAGCAGAATCATTTTCAAGTTTTGGAGGCCACTTGGTCAAAAACGACGCCATTTTTCGAACTACGCTCTGCTACCAGTGTCAGACTAGGCAAACCACACTCATCGGCCTCACAACGTGAACAGCTCAAGGTCCCCGGTTGCATACCACAGGAACCTTCCAATGACGTCATCACTCGTGACTTAGCAGGTGTGTGCACACGCACACACACTAACAACAATATGCACTAACAGAACAAATGGAGAAAGAGAGGTAATATCAGAGCAAAGGAAGAATATAAAAGAACTAGAAATGAATATACAAGAATATGTAGAGAAGAAGAAAGGAACTTTGAAAAAGGTATAATTGACAAATGTAAGGATGAACCCAAATTGTTTTATAGATTTGTTAATGGCAAATTGAAGCAGAGGGAAGGAATCACCAAACTGAAAGTAGAAGGAGAGGTCTACAAGGATGCAGTAATGCAAGCTGAAGTAATGAACAAATGTTTCCACTCGGTTTTCACTAAGGAAAGGGAGTTTGTGGAAGGGGAGGGAGTGATTAGAAATGTAGTGATAAAAGATATAAAAGTGGAAGTGCAGGAAGTGTATAAATTACTGGGAATTCAAGATGTAAGGAAAGCCCCAGGACCAAATGGAATCCCTAATTGGGTACTGAAGGAATCAGAGAACAACTGGCGGATAAGATTCAGAATTTAATTGCGTGCTCCTTGGAAGAGGGGAAAGTGCCTCAGGAATGGAGGAGGGAAAATGTGGTGCCAATCTATAAGGGAGGAAACAAGGAAGAACCCCTGAATTATAGACCAGTGTCCCTAACCAGCATGGTTGCGAAATTGTGTGAGAGAATCCTGAAAGATAGATGGATAAAATATCTGGAAGAGATGATTATTTTGACTGAAAGTCAGTTTGGCTTCAGAAGTGGAAGGTCATGTGTTTCCAACTTGTTGAGCTTTTACTCAAGGGCGATTGATGTGCTACAGGAGAGAGACGGTTGAGTGGATTATGTGTACTTAGATCTGGAGAAGGCCATCGACAAGGTACCACACAAGAGACTAATATGGAAATTAGAGCATATCGGAGGACTGAAGGGAAGCCTCCTGGAATGGATGAGAGACTTTTTGAGTGACAGACGAATGAGGACAGTAATAAAGGACAGGACCTCTGGATGCAGGGAAGTAACAAGTGGTGTCCCACAGGGCTCGGTGTTGGCACCAGTAATGTTCCTGATTCACGTAAATGATATGGTAGATGGAGTGAACAGCTACACAAGCCTGTTTGCTGATGATACAAAGATCTTGAGAAAGGTAGAGGTTGAAGAGGACTGTAAAATGCTACAGGAGGATCTGGATAGGATACATGATTGGAGCCGGATGTGGGAAACGAAATTCAACGCAAAAAAATGTAAAATATTGGAAATGGGTAAAAGTACCAAGAGGCCATCACTGAATTATTTGATGGGTAATGAACCAATTAGAAAAGCGAGAGAAGAGAAAGATTTGGGAGTGGTTGTCCAAGATAGTTTGTCACCTGAAAAGCACATAAATAAGATAGAGAGACATATAAACTCTTGACCAATATAAGAGTGGCATTTCATTACATGGATGAGGAGATGAAAAAATTGATAGTGGCCATGATCAGCCCCAGGTTAGAATATGCAGCAGTAGTGTGGTCCCCACACAAAAAGAAAGATATAACCAAAATTGAGAGAATACAAAGAACAGCAACTAAGATGGTCCCCAGTCTGGCAGATTTGCCATACAGAGAGAGGCTGGAAAGGCTGGATTTGCCTTCCTTAGAGGAAAGGAGAGAGAGGGGTGACATGATTGCAGTGTTCAAGACCATGATAGGAGTAGATAAAATTGAGAGAGAAAATCTGTTTGTGTGGGATGAGAGAGTAACAAGAGGACACGGAATGAAACTAAAGAAGCCAAGCTGCTCGAAGGACATCAAGAAATATAGTTTTCCTTATAGATGCACAGACCTGTGGAACAGCCTGGACAAAGAGATCGTCCAGTCTAAAAACTTATATGAGTTTAAGGCAAAATTTGACTTATTGAGAAACAGAGACGGGACCACACGACCATAGCTCATTTCCTGTATATCACAATTAGGTAAATACACATTCACTTTGATTTTTAATAGACTTACATAAAGCCCACAGACACTTATAACTACTCCACCATTTCCTTTGTCATCTGTGCTTAATTAATTTTTGTTTTTATGTGGTAGGTTGGGGCACTCACCAACCACTTACTCGATGTAGTGCTGCTCTCGGGTGTCTGCCCTTTCATCTCCTCCATCCTTCTTTCCTCCCATCCTCTACTGTCTTTCATTCCTTCATTCTTTCCTCGTCCTTCTGCCTACGGGTGACTTTACACTCCCTCTTCTGTCTTTCTGTCCTTCATTCTCTCCTCTTCCTTCTGCCTGTGGGGTACTCTGCACTGAGTGACAAGCCAAATGGTTTCCTGTACACCAGGAAACCATTTACTACACTGGGTGGTAACAAACATCATCATCATCATCATCCAGACCTCCTTTCCCACCCTAGGGCAGGGTGAGAAGCAGCAATGTCCAGACAGCCCAAATCTGCCCAATCCAATGGGCCACGCTTCCATTCACTCATCATTCAATCCCCAGGAATCCTGGTTCTATCGGATACGCCAAAAACATTCACCACATTCTGTAGCTTCACATAAATGTATCTGATAGAGTCAATCTATCTATCTATTGCCAGAAGCCTTAATCCCGAACGGGGTGGCCACAAACAAATAGCCTCCATGTCACTCTGTCCCCTGCCATTTCACTACCATGCTCCCAACTCACACACCCCTCTCTCATATACCTCTCCACTCCATCCCTCCATCTCATCCTCGGCCTCCCCCTCCCTCTCGCCCCCTCCACCTCACTCACATACACTCTCCTCGTCAGTCTTTCACTCTCCATCCTCTCCACATGCACAAACCACCTTAACGTGTTTCTCCTAACGCTTCCCATCACGTCCTCAACCACACCACAACGCTCCTTCACTTCCTCATTTGTTAGTCTGTCTCTCCATGTGACTCCACATGCTCCTCTCAAATAACTCATTTCCACTGCTCTCACTCTTGACTTCTGTCCTTCCAACAGGGTCCAAGCTTCACTTCCACATGTCAGAGTTGGTATCACAATACTGTCATGTAACAACTTTTTCACTTCCATGCTCACCTCCCTGTTTCTTATCACTGCTTTCAACGAACCAGCAACCTTCCTTCCCTGCTGCACCCTTTCGAGCACTTCACCCTCCAGACTTCCATCCTTACTCATCACACTGCCCAAGTACTTAAATTCACTCACATTCTCCATATCCTTCCCATCCAATCTCACTGTACATTCACTGGCTTCACTTCTCTTGAAGACAATCACTTTACTCTTCCCTATATTCACCTTTAGCTTCCGTTTCTTACACACTCTCCCAAACTCATCTACCAAGCCTTGCAGCTCCCCTTCGTCTTCGCTCAACAACACAGTATCTTCTGCAACAACAGTACAGGGAGTTTCCAAACACTGCCCTCTCTCACTAGGGCCACTCCAACATCCACTGCCCGACCTTGTATCTCTTTTATAACCCCATCCATATACACATTGAACAACCATGGAGACATGACACATCCTTGTTTCAATCCAACCTTCAAATGGAAAGATTCACTCAGTTTGCCATCCACATGCACTGTAGCCTTAGCACCCTCATACATACTCTTCACTGCCTTCAACAACTTCCCATCCACTCCATATATTCTTAATACCTTCCACAAACCTTGTCTATCCACCCTGTCATATGCTTTCTCCAGATCCATGAAGGCTGCATACAACTTCTTTCCCTACTCTAGAAACTTTTCCACTAAGAATCTAAGAATGAATATCTGGTCTACACAACCTCTTCCCTTCCTAAAACCTCCTTGTTCTTCTCCAACTAATTTCTCAGTAATTTCCCTAACTCTGTCAATAAGTATCCTACCATATACTTTTCCTATTACACTGAGAAGGCAAATGCCCCTGTGATTACCACACACTGCTTTTTCCCCTTTTCCTT
Organism: Birgus latro; assembly: GCA_018397915.1. Taxonomy (NCBI): domain Eukaryota; kingdom Metazoa; phylum Arthropoda; class Malacostraca; order Decapoda; family Coenobitidae; genus Birgus; species Birgus latro. The sequence goes on from JAGKTI010036891.1 coordinate 9,648, forward strand.
TGTGGAGTCAATCATATAATCAAATTTTGGCACTTGGTGGTTTAGTGGGTAATTACGGCACTCCAATCAGACTGAGCTGGTGAAGGTTTATATCCAAAGGTTGGCTGGGGTTTATTGCTCACGTAATACCACTCAGGGATGAGTGAGGCTGGTCACTCTCATCTTAAATGTCAGGACCAACTTGCCTAGCCCTAGGCTCCTACTCTCCTCATGGGGCAATGTAGGATTAGGTGATGTTTGAATGGATGGATGTGCCCCTCAAAAGTTGATATCAGAAAGATGAACTGACCTAATGTAACAAAAACATACAGGGTGTCCAGGAAGGAAAAGGCATAACTTTGGGAAATGACAGGAAATTCTACGCAGAAAATGTTAAATCAACCTGTATCCAAATCTCAAATGATACGAAACTAAAGTTATTTCAACCTTAAGGGTGAATTATGAGGGAGACCATTTTTGCCCGTAAGGTCATCAGTAACTGTAGCTCCATAACTATTGACATCTGGACAGATGTTCATATAACATTTTTTGCTTAGAATTCCTTCATCTATCACTTCTCAAAGTTATGCCCCTTCCTCCTGGGGTACCCTGTATTTGAACAACACACTAACACCTTCATACATGGATATTCCAGAGTGTTCGATAAGGATTATAATCTCATGAAAAACTGTATCTGAGAGATTATGGGACTTGAAGCCCATACACATATACCGCACATTTCAGGTGCTGAATGGCCTTAGTTTATATAATGTTCTCACACACAAAGCCTGAAATGACTCAAAATTCACGGCTGAGACTGCATATACTGCAAACCTAGTTCTCAATCGTTTCGTTTCGTTTTTGAAGGCTCCAACATGCTTGCATGCATCTGCCTTGGTCACCTAATGGCAGCTCTCCACGCTGCTCGATCCCTGGCAGCCTCCCTGTTCAGTCCCTTAACCCTTAAGTCACACTTAATGACCTCGTCCCATGTCTTTCTCGGTCTACCCCTCCCAACCCCTCCCCCAATATTAGCGCCTCTCACCCTCTGTACCCAATTATCATCCCCCATCCTCTCCACATGTCCAAACCACCTCAGCCTACATCTCCTCATCACAACACCAATACACTCCAGTCCCATCCTACCTCTCAACTCTTCCATCGTAAACCCAGCCCCCCCAGGCCTTGCACGCAGGGACGCACTGCACATCCACCTAATCATTGTCATTTCTGTACGTTTAAACCTGCGAATATCCTCTTCCTTTACTGCCCAGGTCTCACTACCAAACAGCATCACACTCCTAACACATGCTGCATACAAAGACCCCTTAGCACGTAAGGAGAGTCCTCTCAATGTTAGGAGAGGCAACA
>JAGKTI010036893.1:0-10997 GCA_018397915.1 Birgus latro
AAAAAAAAATAACTACCTGTAACTTTCAACGATAATAATAATACCAACTTTCAGACTGTTCCCATAACGTATACTCGTCAGCTAGTGTTTCTGGCCATCTGTAAGTCTACCCTGGATGGAGGAAACGCGTATGGCCAAGGTTTCACACAGAACGAAGGCCTGTTATTTAGTGTGCAGGTGGTAGCTTTTTTTTTTTTTTTTTTTTAACGAGGAACAGTCCGCGATGACACCGTTACGCGTGCTGTCCAAAGGAGCCCCGAACTCCCAACAACAGGTCATCGTTCGCTGTGAAACCCTGGCTATGAGTTACTTCCAGTCAGCTGAAGGATTAGAGAAGAGCAGAAACTGTTGATCGTGAACATGCAAAGAAATAATTATCTTCACAGGGTTTAACGAATATATGACGGGAAAGTCGAACCATTTGAGACAAGCTTAAGTAGACACAGGATTCTCGTTGTGTTTCGCTAATTTTAAGTTTCCTTCAGACGGAACTGGGAAGATGCTTGCTTCTTTAAGTGTACAAAGACATACTGACCATATATGACCGCCTTGTATAACCTGCTGTCACCTGCATACCCATGACCTCATATTTTGCTGTCAGCCCAGTAATACGTCACCATCATAACTCATCCTTGTGCCATTAGTTAATCGCCTTTCCAACTTCCAATTAGCACTGCAGCTTACTGTCAGCCCTTCAAACCCTTCACTACAATGACTTATATTTCATTTTACTCAGCCTATCACCAAAATATTATATTCAGAAAGACTTGCGGCAGTAAAGAGATAACGAAGGCTGAATCGAACTTCTCCCACTGGCAACGCATCTCCTACACTGAAAGAAATCGCTTGAAAGATAATAACACAAACAAATAATATCCTCGGCAGAATGGGCTAATCGAGACAGCCCTTAACCCACTGACTTCTAAAACTTTCTCACATTAAATTTTCCGTTAAGAAGAAAAACGTAATACCATAGTGCGCCTAGGGGAATTGAGTTACCGTACCTAGTTATGTGTTGGAATTTGGTGGCCATAATCGCCCCCCCCCCCCCGGAGAACTGCAGGACCTGCAGGGGATATTTTTTGGATCTAACTATAATCCAGTTCTTTTTAGTCTATCAGGAGCGTAGGGACTCTGGGCTAGGTTATTCAGTCCCGACATTTTAGGCGAGGGTGGCCAGCCTCACTTGTCCCGGAGTGGCATCGTGTAAACGATCAATTTCAATTATTCCTCGGATGTAATAAACCCTTACCAGCCCCATTCAGCTGGAGCTACTAGACCACCAGGTGAGATCTGGTTACATGGTAAATATCCAACGAAGTAACTCATTTTCCTGTTACAAGAAACCACTTTTCTTGTCACTCGGTGTGGAGTCACCTGAAGGCAGCACTAAATCGACAGCGTTGATGGTGGGTACCCCAACCTAAATTTCCCTAAAATACTGATTAACTACAATTCTGCGGGACAGCTGGCAGTAACAAGACTACACCCGGTGACACAATTACCGATCACCATGTCTGGATACAGACTAATAATAATGACTAATAACATAAAATGTCACCCCATAACCTAGTGTCACGTCAACATCTATCATTACCTCACAGCCTTATCCATTTATAACGCATCTCTTGGCATAGTATTTCAACCATCCATTACTCTACTGACCTATCTTTTGTACCTGTCATTACTGTCTTTATTCCCTTTGCGTTTTTCTATCCATCATCCATTTATCTCCCTTCTTCATCCATCTTCCACTTCTCGTATCCTTTTTACATTCTTCAGAGTTCAAATCTCCAGTCTTCTCCACCACCTTCCATTTCTCATAGATTGTTCCTCTATCCACCATCTCCTCCCAGTCCTTTTCTACTCACCTTCCTCCTCACATATTTCTCATACATTCTTTAATCCCTCGTCTACAAGCCATTTTCCATCTCTCATCGTTCTCTTACAGTTTACTTTCCAACATCAATACCCCTTCGTTCTCTATCCGTCCTTGACTCACATATTCCTCTTGAATTCTTCTGTTCCTCATCTACTTCTCATCTTCCCTCTTACATTCATCTCTCCATCATCTATTCTTTCTCTATCCAGCCTCCAACTCCCATATTACTCTTGGATTTCTCTATCCCTCCTTTATTCCTCATATTCCTCTTCCATCCCTCCTCTTCTCCTTTCCTCTCTCTGCCCACCTCCCGTCTCTCCACTCCACCGGCCAAAGATCAACTTGGCATCAGGGCACACTTAGTTTTTCCCTTCAGGCAGTCTCGTCCAAACGTCGTTCTCGGATTGATCGACGGATGGTGTTGTAGCGCATCGTCGGATTAACGCTGGCCGAACGACAATAGTAAATAAGAGACACCGAGCAGCCGCCGACACGCGACAAGGGTAGGTGTGTGGCACGAACTGGACCGCTGGGCCTATGGGAACAAATTGTCAGGTCTATGCTCAGACGTCCCCACATCCAGCTAACCCCTTAAATACGATGACATCTTTTCAATTCATGTTTGCTACCGCCTCACGATTCTACTAAGCTCAAGCAAGACCCCTCGTACACAATGCGTCGTTCAAGAAGAGTTACACTGTTCTCTTCACTACAAATCTCGCCTCTTTATTTTCACTGTACCACCGAACGACTATACTAAAATTAAGGAACATCGAACAGAATTTAGTCTTAAAGAGCACCATTAACTCCTCCGCTATGACTTTATCTCAGAGTATCATTCAGCTTCAGTAAACCGTTCGTACCAGTGTTCACTTTTCTGACCGAAATATCTTTCTGTAGTCAGTCAAGGATTAAAGATCATTAAATACTGGATTTCCAGTAGATTTCTCTTGAGTTTCTCTTAAACAATTTAATCCGATTACGCATTTTTAATTCTTTCTATCTAAAGTCAATTATATTCTTAGGAAAGACCCATTGACTTGAGAGGTTACTAATAGCTTTAATGAACTACTTCACTACAACAGACCCTCAACAGTTGAGTACAAATTTCTAGCGACAGAAAGAATAAAATAAACAATGTCATCAGTCTGCCGGGGTTAACCGATATCTACCTGCACATCTGCTTATTTCAACCATCACTTGCACTTGCTGGGCAAACTGATAAAGTAAAAGATGCGCAGCTGTCAATATCGTCACCTGTGTTTGCCACCGGTTAGCTTTACACTCTTTGTTAAGTTTCTCTGGATATATCAAAAGTCTTGCAACTAAACTTACAGTGTTAAAACAACGGATAACATATGATTATCGTCTACCCTAGTGATGCGCATGTTCTGAGCCTATTCCTTCAGTCCGAGAGAATATTTTCGGCCTATTCTTGCTTCCTCTGCATGCTTCTTGTAGCGAAGGGTTAATGAAGGCTGTATCATCCCTCTAGCCTTGTTGCTCCCAAGCTGACTAAATTGTCTGGCGGTAACAAGAACAAACTATAAAATAACCACTGGATTCAAGGACATCAGGGACTACGCATGTCCAGTACAATGTGTGGTTGTTAGTTAGTTCAGAATTATGGATACAGATTTATAACCAGTCTTCAGCTTAATATCTTTATAAAGTTAGAAAACACTTTACAATGAAACTAGAGTGAATATTAAGGAGAAAACACAATAAAAGAAAACTCAGCGGGTTTCTGATATACTTAACTGCCTGGGAGACTTGTCTTTTCATTAAATGGTTCACGATAAGTACTGATAAAGGATCCTAACCAATTTACAGAACAAACAAATGTCTCCCAAACAGTTACCTTAAGCACAGATCGTTTTATTTTTTTTATTTTTTCACAATAATATTAACTCCAAATTGACTGTGTTGTGCTTGATGCACGTCTGAGTGATGACAAACTAGGCACAAAGAGTCTTATACGCAATCTAAGCTTAGCAGAGTCCATAAATACGGCTCCAGATTCGTTATAAATGCTTCTCGACAACGTATGGACTAGCAGTCTCATACACAACTCAAGCTAAAGAAAGTTCATATATACAGCCCAGATCCTTTATAAATGCTTGCCTTGATCTTCGGCACCATATATCTCCTGACTGCGTTGCTAGATAACAGGCAAACAATACACACATGACGCACCTGAATAGCCTTCCTGGGTCAGAGGTCACGCGCACAGGTAAGTGATGGGGTGATGCGTATCTGCTTGTGCTTTGTGCTTGGCCCTGCGTAGGTTTCATTTTGTTGTTGTAGCTTTGGACGAGTTTATTCAGCTTATGAGAGGCTTTTCAAACAGGAAGTGTTTGATGGACCCTTAACTGCATAAAGTCTCCTCTAAACTAGGTGAAAATCGTCTAGTAGCAAGAATAAAGTGTAAAACAGGTTGTGGGAGTGGTGGGGATAAATGATGAGGCGATGTGTATCTGGTTCACCTTTGTGCTTACTTCTACCACCTGCCCACAAACCAAACACAACCGGGATGGACAATGGCCCGACATTCATCACAAGTCATAAATATTTAGAGACCTGATAAACAACCGGACCACATTACCATATACATCATACATATCAGGGGATAGGGTAAACAACGAGGCCACATCATCATAAATATCACAACTATCAGGCCACTCGGTAAAAAATTGGGTCGTGTCACTCATTTTGGGCTATATATTGTTAGCTAAATGAATGGGTGAACCGCAGCCACTTACAAGACAAAAAAAAAGTAACAGTCTATGGAACAATACAGGGAACGCTGGGGAAAAAAATAGCAGCATCGTAATTCACGGAAAGTCTCCCCCTATTACTTGGAATCAGCGAGATGTCATGATTCCTTCCATATTACACCGTTCATACGTTATCCTCTTCCTCCTCTTGGACACGCCTGCCTTAGTCTCTGCAATCCCATGACACGTTTTCTGTTTTAATTTAACTTTTGAAGGAAATTTATAAGCGATGGGGTTGATGAAGGCTATGCCCTCTAGTGCAAAAAGTCAACTATATAAAGTCGAAGATGGAAAGAAAAAAAAAAACTAAGGGGTTACTATCTTTCTCCTCCTCCCTTATACTCATTCCTATCTTCACGATCCTCCTCGGTATTAACCCCTCCCTTTTAGGTCTCTCCTCAACCCTTTCCCTCATCGCATCTTTCCTCACTTCTCACTCCCTACTGCGTCTCATCCTCACCTCTCTCTCTCTCTCTCTCTCTCTCTCTCTCTCTCTCTCGTGGTTAATATTTTTCTTATTGCCGTTACATCATCGCCGATCGTCACAAAATTAGCCACAATACTGAGTTATTCATTCCAATACTGCAGAATCGGGTCCCAATTTAAGTAGGAGATATATTACTGGCTTGCAATTCTTATTATTTGTTTCGATACTTTTCCTTAAGCCAATAAAATAACTTTCCTTTTAGCAATACACCGAACTACATGAAAGTCTCCAGTATTAGGAAATGCTGCTACTCTATGCCTGGAGTTAACAAGAATAATAATAATAATAATAATAATAATAATAATCACTCCCAACACACCCTACTTCTTCTCTCCCCCCCCTCCTTCCTCTCATCCTCCTTTTTCCTTTCATCACCCCTCCTACATTTCCTTCTCTCACTCTTTCGTAATTTACTCTCCTCCCTCCCTCACACATTTAATATCGACTTCTCTTCCACTTTCATCCCTTTCTCTCTTCCTCTTTTCTTACATCTCCCGTTCCCTCCTTCTTTCCACATTTCCCCTCACGTCTACTCCTTCCCTCCTCTCCTGCCACCCCTCCCTTCATTGGTCTTTCCGCATTTCTTCTTTACATTCATATTAATATTAGTAGTAATTGTAGTAGTAGTAGTAGTAAAATAAAATAATAATATAAAAATCACGATGGCCACTCCATATACTGTATATTCCACTTTTCTTTCACTTCATTAACTACTGACTTTCATAACTATTCTCTTATATAGTCCTTCACTTGCCCTACTCCCTCTCTCTCTCTCTCTCTCTCTCTCTCTCTCTCTCTCTCTCTCTCTCTCTCTCTCTCTCTCTCGTACCTAGTTAATGCTGCTTCCTCATCGCTTTCATCTTTTTATCTCCCCACCCCACTTTCTCCCTCCGTCCCCACCTCTTCCCCTACTGTCAACTACTCCCTTTTATTGGGCATATTTATCTTCCTGTTTTTTCTCCCCCTTCCTCCGTCTCCTACCCCACCATCCCTTCTACTACCACCTCCTCCCTCTCTTCAGTATCCCCCTCCTCTCTCTCTCTCTCCACCAGCCCACCCATCACCCCTCTCCCTCATTTCTACACATCAGAGGAGGCATCAGGTCGGAGGTAATGACTTGGGTACATAATGCATCTCTCACACACACTCCCTCTGTCTCTCCCTCTCTTACTTCCTCATTCTTCTCTCTCTCTCTCTATCTCTCTCTCTCTATGTTCTTATCGTCTCTTGCTTTCTCCTCCATCCTTCCCTTCTTCCTCCTTCCTTTCTTCCAGACCCTTTCCTCTCCTACATTAGTTTTTACTGTTCACTTCTCTGCCTCACATAGACACACACACACACACACACACTCCCTCTCCCTTTCTAATTTCCTCTTTTTTCTCTCCTTTCCTCCCTATCTCCATCCTCTCTTCCAAGCACCTTTCTATCCCATATACCGTGCTCACCAAATCTGTTCAAGCCCTACAGGTAAGATTGTTATTCGTTCTTGCAGCCTTTCTTTCTTTTTGTTTCCTGTATACTTCCTATATAGATTATTTAATATTAATACTTGATTTTTTTCTATCATCTGATTTCTGACCCATCATAAATATAATTATACTATTTTCTTTTCCCTGCCTCTTATTATTTCTTTTTTCCTTTAATTCCAGATACTTAGAACTTGCCTACCTGCTTGTATGATTGCCAGCCCGCATGCACGCAAGCCCCGCAGCCTTCCACGTAGAATGCTTTCTATGTGCCAACTTTCCTACATCTTTCTATGTGCCAACCCGCTTATAGGTCTTTCTACATATCGATCCACCTGTAAGTCTTTCCACGTACCGACCTGCCGATCAGCTTAGACCACAACGTCTTTCCTGCGACGACCTGCCTGCCTATCTTTTCCACGTCCTACCTGCCCTTTCCACGTCGCGACCTGCCTGTTTATATATCGATCTGCCTGCCTGTCGGCCAACCTACCTGTCTAACTGACTTCATGTTATCCTAAATTCTCATTTACCTGCCACCCTTTCTAAGTGCCGAGCTGTTTACGAGAATATCTGCAAGTCTATTATGTAACTGTTGGCGACTCCTTGCTTTCGTTCCAACTTATCAACCTGTTTCGCTGATTTTCTACCAAATTATCTGCCTGTCCCAATGCTTCCCTACCAACTTACCTGTCTCATTCAGCGTGTACAAGAGATGTAAAGGCTACCAGATTAACCCTTTCATTACGCTGACATCTTTAAAATTTTCTCCTTCTACGTCCGACGATTTTATTAAATTTATGAACGACTCCTCGTGGCAATATAACATTTTCTGTGTGAGCATGTCTTCTTATATTTTGTTCTTGCTTTGCTACACAATTTCATTCAGCTTTGGAGTGACTTTTTGTAGAGAAGGGCCTAAAAATCTCCATTAATCACTACAGCATAAAGTACAAATGAGAGAAAAACAGCACGTGGTGAAGAGGCTAATGGTGAGGCAAGGTGTGGTGGTGGTGGTGGTGGAGGTGAGGCGGAAGAGGTGTGGTTGTGTATTTGTGAAGGTGGTGTGGTAGTGTAGTGGCGTATGTGATGGTGTGGTGTGGAAGTGATGGTGGGCAGTGAGGGCAGCAGACCAACCCAGGCCACACTAATACTTGGCACTCGTCCACTGCTCCATATGCCCCTGCCTCCTCCACTACACTCCACCCTTCACTCCACTTCTTACTTCCCTCCACCTACCTACTTAGAATCACCAGCTCCTTACTTCGTTTCCCCCTCCATATTTCACTTCTTACCTACCCACCCCATTCACCTGTTTATTCCTCAACCATTTCCTCAATTTCTTACTTCCTTCTACTTACCTACCTCTACCCACCAGTTCCTTTCTTCACTCTTCCACACTCTACTTCTCTTTACCTACCTGTTTATCTACCCACGCCTGAACTTCTTACATCTATCCATCCAACTATCTCAACTCGCACTTCCCCCCATTTCCTACTTCTCTCCACCTGCCTCTGCTTAGTTCCATCCACCTAATTTTTCTTCATCAGTACCCTCCATTTCTCTTCACTTACCTAAACCCTTCCACCTGCTTCATTTTCAAGCGTCCTTCATGTCCTCACTTCGTTTCTCTCTCTCTCTCAGCTTCCTCCACCTCTTTCTTCCCTCCACCTACCTACCCACTTCTTTCTTCCTCCACCCTTCCCTCCTGCACTTCATACGTCTCCCCATCTCTGCGTACCTATCTCCATCCACCAGCTCTTTTCTCTCCCCTTCCCTCCACTTCTAGTTAATCTCCATCTACCTCCTTCCACCTGCTTCTTTCCCAGTCTGTCCTACTCATTTTCACCTACACTTCTACTTTCTTTCCTTACTCTACCTCTTACACTTTCACTTCTACTCTGATTCATGTGATTCTTAATTCTCTATATGACCTATTTTGCATTTATTATTTCCTTTTATGCCTGCTTTTCCTTTGATATGTTTCCGGCTTTCCTTCTTTTCTTCCTTTCCTTCCCTCCCACACCCCCACCTGCCTCGTCTTGCATTCAGCCTTCCCACCATCTTCCCTCACCTAACATTAACTTGTCAGAAGGCATTAGCACCCCCTCTCTCACTACTCTCACTTTCATCTGTCTTTCTCACTTCCAAGAAACTCCACTCTCAACCTCTTCCTGCCTCCCCGGTATCCTCTCTTCTACCTCCGCACTCAATCTTTTGCTCCGCATCTTCTCTCTAAATTCCTCCCCTTGTAAAAGCTATAACTCTCTTTCTTCTTTCTTTGTATTTACTCGACTAATTTCTGCTTACCTCATTCCGCCACCTATTTTATCTCTCATTATCTTTCCCATTCTCTTCCTCATTTCCACTCTAAGCTTTTCTTCTAATTTCTCCTCTCTGAATCCTCTGTTCCATCCTTTTGTCTTTATTTACGTTCACTTTCCTAAATTTTCCAACTCACTCTCTCTTTCCGTCCCCTTCATTTCCCCTTTATCGCCTCTATCACTCTCTTCTCCTTTTCTCTAAATCCTCTTGTCAATTACGCCATTCTCTTGACTCTCACCTTCCTGATTTTACGCTCTCCTTCCTGATTCCCCCCTCCCCACTCACTAATTCCTTCCTTCCTCCTCATTTTTACCTGTCACACTCTTCATCTTTTGCCCTAAATCCTCGTCTTGTTCTTGATGCCCTCGTTTTCCTCTCATATTAACTCTCTCTCTCTCTCTCTCCAGCCACCACCCTGCCTTTCATTAAGCACCACGCAGCTGAGTGATTGCTTGCGTGGCCACCAACCCGACACACTCAAACCATCACCGTCACCAACACTTTCACATCAAACATCATATTATTATCTCGTCACTGTTATCGCCATGAGCACCACCTTCAAAGACTGACATCATTTCAACCTGACATCACTTCAGTACCTAACATCAATGCTTGACCTTACCACAGAGCTTGACGTCACTCCAATCTGACATTACTATAGCTACATCATGGCATGACGGGGGCTACCTGACGTTATTACAGCCTGATATCACTACATTCTGACATCACTACAGTCTGATGTCAATGCGAACTGGCTGTATACAATTACAGCCTGATGTCACTGAAACCTGACATCACTAGTCTAACGTCACTACAAGTTAACATCATCAACAGGTATACTTACAAACCCCGACATCACAAACTGACAGCAATACAGAATGACATCAATACCAAACCTAGCATCACTCTAACTGGACATCACTGAAAACGACATCAGTACAACCTGACATCACTACACAGCCAAACACCCCACCGAATGAAGTCTCAGTTCTCGCTACGGCGAGAACATCTCTCATAGCAAAGGGAATTTAAGAAGTCTATTTGTCTTAGTTCACCACCAGACATTCCCTCTTAATCCCTCCACTCCCACGACTTATTTTTAGTTTCCTTCCTGAGCCCAGGATGGCGTTACTGAAAGGTGTCTCAAACTCCTCTACTGCAGTCTCTCCAAGGATGAAAAAAAATCGTCTGGAGATACCAAGCAAGAATTAAACAGATGTCCTCGGGTTGAAGGTCCTGAATACAGTGGTTTGGTGGTACCGAGAATCATAGATAAAATAAAGCATAGCAATAAGGGGGGTAATTCTCTCATCGCCATACTTTGTTCCTGTTATCTCCAATCAATTTTATACACCTTGGGGGAGACTTTCGAAGCTTGAAGGGTCAGATACAGTCGATACGGCCTTCATTAACCCCTTCACTACCAGGGCGCTCTTCTAAGCTGAATAAAATCGTCTGGCGTGGTAAGAATAAAACTAAACCTATTCATATTTTTTTCCCAAGCGCCTTATTCCATAGCTTATCCAATGTCAGCAAGGGGAAAAAGAAAGAAAAAAAGATCCAGCAACTTCCATTTCTGTATCTTGTATGTTAAGATGTTACTGTATCTTAAATATGCAATCCATGTCGATAAAAAAAAAAGATATGCGGTAAATCATCTCCATTGTCATTACAGTCCCTCCACCAAAAACTAACCAGTCATTTCCTACAATTATAAAAATAAATTGTTTCTATCTCTACCCAGCCCCAGTCCTATCTCACCCCAGCCTTAGGTCAACAAAGAGGTTTTTTTTTTCTTTTTTTTTTTTTATGCATGGAAGAAGGAACCAAAGGCCACGGGCCTGCATACTGTTCCTTCCAAGAAAAAACAAAAACAGTACAAAAGAGAGCCAAATTCAAGATCCGTTCAATTCGAGATGCCTGGACACACTGCGTTTGAAAGACTGGAGATCATAGGAAGTAGGAAATACAGACAGAGGAAGACAGTTCCAGAGTTGACCAGTTGCATAAATAAAAGACTGGGAGTAACGGTTAACTCTTGCATTAGAGAGTTGGACAGA
>JAGKTI010036894.1:0-10997 GCA_018397915.1 Birgus latro
GAGGGAAACAGAAGAAACATGGAAGGGGAAGAACTAGAAGCTAATAAAACAGAATTGTGAGTCCATGTGAGGAATGTATATAATGAAACTTAAAGGAAGTGTATTACGAGTGTTCAAATATAAAAGTGAAAAAATATAGTGGTACTTAATCTCTATGTTGGTGACCATTGGTTTGCTTCATCACCGTATGTTAATTTTATTCTCTACATGATCTTGGTGCCGGAGAAGGACACCTTAACGTGATGGCACTGAAGTATCCTTGCGGCTTCATGGCTCGGTTAGACAAACGCCCCTCAACTCTCTCCCTGTCCCCCGAAATGAGGAGCGGTGGACTGCATGAGGACAGCATCAGCCTGTAGTGTGCCTGGTTCACGTATCAGATGTACCTGGGGCTGCAACGACGACTGCTGCTGTACGTGATCTCAACTACGCAGTGGAAAGCATCTTCAGGTGCCAATGAGGCTTTTTGTTAACCTTCCTTCTTAGTGATTTATACTGCACACTAAACCTAATGCTTTTATGTGCATAGTTTGCTTTTTCAATACTGACATAGCTGTGCATAAATAACACTTGGATGATTAACTGACGTGTCATAAACAGGAATAAATAGGTAAGAACGAGGTGCTACGAAGCTGCCAAGGCTACCTGACACCACAATCAGCAGTGGACACGACGGGAATGGCTCGGTTTACCACTGTCACACCTGCAATACACACCTCGGCAGGCAGTAACTTGCTGCTTATATATTTTAGCAATGATTATTAAGCTGAAGTCAAGAGAAGGAAAGGGATGTCCATAGAGTGCATTACTAATCCAAACTGAGGGGTAATCACTTATTCTTGACTTTCAGGCTGATACCTCGTCACTTTGTTCTCACTCACTCTCTAGTTCATTCACTAACTCGTTCACCACTCACCTACTCATTCCCTCGCTCCTCACTCTTACATTCAGTCCCTCAGTTGCTCACTTAGTTGCTCAGTCACTCTCCAGTCCTTCAATCACTCAGTTCCAACACATTCACTGTTACTCATGCACTCGCTCACTAACTCCACTCTCATTATGTCACCACTCAATTACTCACTCCCAACTCATTCATTCACTCGCCCACTCACTCATTCACTCGCCCACTCACTCATACACTCACTCACATATGCACTGCCCACCCACACATCCCCTATTCACTCACTCACACTGTCTGTCACTTTTTGAAAACGTGGGCCTTCCTGATCCAAAAATGACTACGCCAGCTTAATAACCCAATACACTACTGTCATACATGTTTGAGATCATTATTGTGGTGTATAATGGAAAAGCCGAATGGGAAGTATCTCTAACAGAAAGGGTTAACGAGAAATCTACCAAGAATATTACTGAAAATGGAGCGATAGGTGCCATGAGGTGGGAAAGAGATTATACGTAGGCTATAAACTTAGAAGGAACCTTGAAAATTCATGTGTTCACAGATATGCGATTAACAGATAATAGATGAATATACACAGGCATAATTTACAATTTAAAGCTAATGAAAGAGAAAGCGAAATGGCAAAGAAAGGATGTTTGCTGACATTTATCATGAAAAGTGGACGAAACTTTAGGCAGAGGTGGAGTTCAGCAAAGGGAGAACAGAAGGATACACGATTTATTTCCTTTATTCTGGACACGACTAAACAGTTATATTCAGCTTAGAAGAAACCTCTTGAACATAAAAAAAAAAAAATGCTAGCCTCTTGAATACGATGAGGACATATATTTATCCTAGAAAAGAACTAGAGTGAAGAAGCAACCTCATCCCTTAAGTACAATTACAATTTTTATATAATTCTTGCTTCAGCCAGATGATTTTATTCAACTTATCAGAGGTTTGTGTAGCGAAAGAGTTAAAGAAATAAGAAAGCAAGGCTTTAGTCAGTGACTAAAGGGATAGCTAAGATTTTTCCTGAAGACTCTGTCAATGGGAACAATTCTGCTTCCTACGCAGAATGGAATCCATCGATCATATGAGTCTTACAAAAGTTTTACAAACACTGCTTAGCATGCACATCTTTTCTATGTACAGTGTGTAATCAGAGAGGGGAATGCTTTTCAAGGCATCTTTAACTCTTTGCATGCAGATGAGACACGGAAAGTTTCAGCAGAATAAAGTATTTAGCTGCTGAAGCCGGTGACGACAGGTAAGGGTTCAGTATCCCATGTCACTTGTTTTTCATTTTTCTCTGGAACGTTGCCAGTTTTATCTTACTTTCCATCTTGAAAAGCAGTGGGTGTTATTGCTTGTTTTGCTTCCACACTTGAAAGTGTGAAACGTGTTCGAGCAGGCAAGCTTGTTATTTTACTCTTTTTGCTTGTTAATGATGCTTGTAGGTACGCTGTAACTTTAGTAATTTCCGAGATAATCCAGTCTTGATGCTTAACTTTTTTTCATCAACATGGTCGCGAATTTTGAGAAAAAGACACTTGAGTAACATTATACTTTTCAAATAGCTTCACAGCTTTGTTACGTGATTTCCCAGTGGCTTTAAAAGTTTCCGATTCCAAACAATCTTGGTGCTCTTTTTTGGGCTCACTGGGACTTCTGAGCATTGTGGTGGCAGTTTTGAGAACTCACTTGAGTACTTTTTCATAAGCTTTCCATCGATGCGCGTGATACCGTCGTAGCTTTAATAATATCTGAAATAAACTTCTTCGCGCTGTGTATGGTAGCGGTATTCAGTCCCTACTACATGTCTAATAGTGTTCTCGCGTGCTGGCCTCCGTCCCTCACTCAGCCAATAATTTTTAGCTTTTTTAACCACTTTTTTATTTAAATTGCTTTTCAGAGATGCCTGGCCCTTGAGGTGACTTTTAAGGAATCACTTTTTTGTCTTGAAAGTTCAGTCAAGTCCTTATAAAGCATATATACAGTTCGTGGTGAAATACTGTCAGTGTAGTGCTATGCAAGAGTATGGTGTCATATTCTATTGTAACAATAATACTATGCTAATAATCGTTGTCTGCTAAGCACTTGTGAATGTCTAAAATATTGAACATACTGCATGTAAATATATAGTTCAAATGTTTGGGAGTTCCAGTCTTATATTTAGCGTGTGATTTGTCACGCCCTCAGAATAAGTAGAATAAATCTAGAAATCGTATAAGATGAAGTGAAAAAGTTCTTCAGCAAGCAGCATTCCAGCTAACCCTTTCAGGCTAAAGGGAATTTCGTAAGGTGAATGAATTTTCTGGTGTTTACCAGAAAGAAACAGAAATCCATCTCATCACATTATAGTTAATGTACTTTGTTTTTACTTTCCCATTATATGGTTAACCTAATAAATAAATAATTATATTATTAAACAAATAAACAAATAAATAAATAAATAATCATCCAGTCACAAGAGACCTCAGAATTATACAGTCACATCAGTTATAGGTTTGAAAATAGTGTAAGAAATAATCAGATAAATCTCCCAGCCTGCTTTTTACTTTTAACCAAAACTTCCATATGCCTTAAAAAATTTTTAACCTACGTCTGTGATGCAAACCAAGCGTCACCGTCATATTCATTTATAGCTTCCTCGGGAGACATGCCAGTGAAATGCAAGAGGAATAAAAGACGGGACAGTTTTCTGCAGACTTCTTCGGGGATCCACCGCCTCGAGATTTGTCTGAATTGGATTGGGTTATTTTAATTTCTTTTGCGTCTGTGATGATTCACTGTGCATATAACTCAGAGATCTTAATCTAAAAGGATCCTTATATTTACTTTTTCCCTCTACCCCTGGAGGGTCTTTTCCTTTCTGTTTATTTGGAGTAATCAACTGTTATAGACCCAAAGAAACAAATATTCATACACAAATATGCAGCTAGATTATTTAATTCCCACCAACAGACAGAGTCATGCAAATCGCTGTATGCTTCCACGTTCACCATGACACATGCACGCCAACACACACATGCACACTCATTGTCACAAAAACTCATCTTGGCAGAACGCCTCGCTAAAACGTTAAAAGGAGACTGGCAGGACACTCAGACAAAAACTAATCGTCTGACATGGACGTGGTCGCAGAAATGCCGTGGGTGGAGTACTGAATGACTGAGGAGTGGAAGATGAATTACAGGGTGAGGGCGATGAACGTCGGGTGAGGAAGGTAAGAAGAATGAACACGGTTGGTCAGGAATGAATGTAATAATTGGCAAAGCAGAGTGAACAAGGGAAGGGAGCAATTACAGAAATGAAAGGACAGAGTGGAAATAATAAATGAAGCCTGATTTCAAGCATAAAACAATTTACTCCTAGGCGTTTATGTCTTGTCTTTATGCTAGTGTTCATGACAACACTAACAAAATCCAGACTTTGAGTTAATGGGATACAGAGGAAGAGTAGGTAAAGGATCTTAACCAATTTCCAGTATAAGCAAGTCTCGGTAGCAGACAACTATTACCTGAAATCGTCTTTTTTCCTAATTTGTTCACTTCAGTACTTCCTCTAATTAGGTTGTAAATTATCTGGCAGCTATAAGAGTGCAGTCAAATACAATCTTATACACAATAAAGCCCAAGGTAGTTTGAAAATAGGTTACCAATTACGGTAGAACGGATGTGTCCGAATAGTGGTTTTGGTCCATAAGTATCAAACCCGTGAACCTCCACATCATCATGTGTGTGATCGCATCGTAGGAGGAAGGAAACAAACTACAGTATATGAGAAGTGAATGCTGGGCGTGGAGGGAACGAAAATTGAACGCTGAAAAAGTGGTGGCTAAACCTAATAAAAAGCGTGAAAGTAAGAGAGAAATAGGAGTTACAGAAGTGGCACTGAAAAGCTTTCGGGATGGGTGGACAAAACGAATGTAAAGGCAAGAAGCCAAAAACTAAAGTGTAAACGCAAACTGAGCTTTGAATGGGGGTTCAGAGAAACTGTTAGATCTTGGAGGTCTGAACTGGAATAAAAGGTTAGATGAATACAATAAAAGGATCACAGGGAAGACATAGATGGGTGTAAAGGTTTTTAGGAACAGCATAAAGACAACGAGAGTAAACCAGAAGTAATGAGATATTTACAAGGATGACAAAGAAGTGGAAAAGCTAGACGGTGTAAATGTGTTTATTAAAAGGCTTTAAAAGTTCCTTACAGTTACACAGAAAAAATTACTGTTGAAGCATAGATACGAGGTGCTGAATAAAATCGTCTGGTAGTAGCAAAGGCCAAACGTGAAATATCATGGTATTTAAGAAGTTAATGTCAATGTTTTTTATTCCCGCTCGAAAGCCTCCCTAATCTGAATACAGTTGTTATGGTATTGTGAGAGTGAGCCGTATTCTCGCTGACATGGGAAAATGGTTTCGCTTCTAACGTGACGATTTAATGTTGTTGCATATTACACTTTAATAGTCGTTTGTGTCTATTACATTGTTGATGATGAGTCAGTATTTATGTACGTATGTATGTATGTATGTACGAGTATGTAGCAAAACTCCAAACCCTGATTAACATTTTTAAAGAATCTGCACACACAATTAGTGGGGGTCCAATAGCTGACATGCTGAGTTTTGTCCAGATTGATGTGTTTAAGCGGGGGTGCCTTAGCCGCCACCAGGAGCAGGAAAAGAACTGACTCCACCAACTAGAAACCTGAACACGGTTTCTACTGGATGTAAGCTGGGTGAGCTGTTTCTCCGAGCG
Organism: Birgus latro; assembly: GCA_018397915.1. Taxonomy (NCBI): domain Eukaryota; kingdom Metazoa; phylum Arthropoda; class Malacostraca; order Decapoda; family Coenobitidae; genus Birgus; species Birgus latro. Next base: position 5,666 of record JAGKTI010036894.1, read on the forward strand.
CCATCATTTCCTTCATTTTGTCCGTAAGAAGGAGAAGGAGAGGGTGAGGAAGGTGGCTGGGGAAGAAAAGAAGGAGAGAGAAATGAAACAGAAAGGAGAAGAGGGAAAAGGAGTAAGATTAGAGAGAGAGAGATGGGAGGGGAAGTAGGCAGGGGATGGGAGTGAGGAAGGTAGGAAAAGGGAAAGAGAGAGGGGAAAAAGTTATGAGAGTGAGGGGAAGGAGAGAGAGAAGAGTGAGAAAAGAATGAAGGGAAGGGGAAAGAGGAAGAGAACCGAGAGAGGCAAAAGAAGAAGAAGGAGGAAGGGGAATGACATACGTAGAAGTATAAAGGTGGAGAAACGGGAAGAAGATTCACGAGTGACTAAGATGCGAAGGAAGAGGATAGAGGGGTGACTAAAGTGAGAGGGAAAGAAGAAAGGGGAAAGAAAAGAGTGAGAGACGTGAAGGAGGAGGGAGAAAGAGAGGGAGGGAGAGAGTGAGAGGCACGGAAGAAGAGGGCGAAGGAGGGAAGAGTGAGGAAGGTGTGAGGGTGAGGGAAGGTGGTACAAAAAGCAAGGTGTCTGGGTGTTTTTGCGATGACTGGCCCAACACGCTATGATGGCACAACCGTTAGTCAGATAGGGGAGGGGAAGAGGGAGGGGTGAAGAGAAGAGAGAACACGAAAGGGGAAGGAGAGGAGAGGGAGAGTAAGGAATCGAAGGACACAAGAAAGAATGCAAAAGGATGGGGAGGAGAGAGTAAGGCGGGAGACAGGAGAATAAGGAAGTGGGGGGAGAATAGTGAGTAAGGAAGGAAAATATAGAATGAGGAAGGAGATGAGACAGTAAGGAAAGGGGAGGAAAGAGTATGGAAAGGGAAGAGAGAATATCAAATGAGAGGAAAGTATATGGAAAGGCAGGAAAGAATATGAAAGGAGAGGAAAAAATGTGTATGGAGAGATGACAGTATGCAAAGGGAAGATAAACTATGAACAGGGAGGAAACAGTAAAGAAAAATAGGAGTGCTTAAGGAAAGGGGGGGATATGGAAGGGGTTGAAAGAATATGGGAGAGGAAGGAGTAAAAAAAAATAGAGGGGAAAATAAGGTAAAGAGGAGAAGAGGAAACAAAGACTGAAAAAAGTAGCAACGGACTGAAACAATAAGAACTTCGAGATTTATAGAGATTTAGCATAATACAGATCTTTTTTGCATTGAAGCGCAACCGAATAACCAAAAAATGTATCATAGTTTTAACATTCATCGCTGTAGATAAGCACAATTAAAAAAGAAAGAAGAGGAAATGGAACAACACACATGGAAAAGATAAGAGAGATCAGTACTGAGAAATAATGAGCAAAAGAGCAGTGTTGTATGACAGCTGAAGGGAAATTGAGTAACGCCATAATGACAACTGAATGAAAGGGTATAATGCTTAATAATCATTTAGGAATCAGTGGGTGAGATAGGAAATGAGAACCTTCACGAAAACATGCGAATAAAGAGCAGGATGAAGAACAAATTAGAACCCTGAGGAAGAAATAGAAAATGTGAAGTTTCATGAAAAGGATACGAATGAGAAGCAGGATGAAGACTGAAGGCACATTGTGAGGTAAGGTAGTATATGCAATCACATAAAGAAGGGGGAAAGATGAGAGAATCTGACTGAAGAAAAAAATGATCAGAAGAAAAGAAGAAGAAGAAGACAAAGAAGAAGAAGACGAATATGATGATGAGGAGGGGGAGGATGGAGGAGAGAGAGAGAGAGAGAGAGAGAGAGAGAGAGAGAGAGAGTTAGCATTGGTAGTGAATAAGAGTAGGTCTGAAACGAGGTCTAAAAAGGAAGGGAATAAGAGGAGAATCAAGAAATACAGAGCTACAACGAGGCTGGAGAATACAGAGGGTGAGCACAATTTATCCCTTTCAGCCCAGTGACGTCTTTTTCATATTTCGCAACAACCAGACGATTTCGTTCAACTTTGGACTGACACCTGATACCGAGTTACTGAAGGCTTCATCCAACTCCTCCGGCTCAAAAAATCCAAGTTAAAGGAAAAAAAATCGTCTGGAGATTCATCCTTCTCTCTATAGTCAGACGCCTTAACCCTGAACGAAGCAACACCAACAAATATTCTCCACGTTGCCCTGTCCTCCGTCAGTAGGTTCCCCTCCCTCTATCTTAAACAAACCTCATTCATATAACTCCCACCCCACACCTCCACTTCATGCTCGGTCTCCTACTCCTTTTCTTTCACTCCACTCACATACACTCTTCTAGCCAGTTTCTCTCGATTCACTCCACACAGTCACTCCACCTCAGGGTACTTTCAGATCCAGCACGTAAGCATCAATACCACAACGTTCCAGTACTTCCTAGTTTGTCAGTTCGGTCTCTCCACATAGCTCAACAGCCCTTCTCAGGCAACTCCTCTCCACTCCTCTCATTTCTGACCAGTGTCCTTCCGGTAAAGAACAATTTTCACTTCTGTAAGTTCGTTTTGGAGATCACAGTACTGTCATGAAACATCTTTACTTCTGGGTATAGCAAGAATGAGGATAAGCAAGAGAGGGACGGAGCATGAGGACCAAAGATAGTAGTGAAAGAAAGCGTTGGGCGACGGACGATAAGAAGGAGAAAAAGGGTGAGAAGGAAAAGCTATGGGAGTGGTGTGCTAACGGGGTATATCAATGAAGCAATGACAATGAAACAAATTAAGAGGATGATAAAACCAACCTACTGAAGAGATACGGTAATGGGGTGTACAAAAATAGCAATAGGGGCAAATAAAAACATAAAATCGAGTGAGAAGGAAAAGCTGCTGGACTGGCTTTCTAACAGGGTGGATCAATGATAGTGAAACACAGGGACCGGGTAAGAAATGACAGTGATTCGGTGTGCTAAGAGGGTGTATCATTGTCAGTGCAACGAAGACAGTAAAGCCAAGCGCCTGCCTCTCATCACGCCCTCCACACCTCCGCATTCTCGCTGCATTAGACGATTTCATAAAACCTCTTCCTCAGCGATTAGTTCGAAAGGTACATCTTAAAATCCACTGATACTGATGCAAGCTAAATCTAAGCTGGAATACAATGATGACATAAAAAGAGAAGTAACAGTGAAATATGTCAAACAAATGGCCCACGAAGAAGTACCGTGGAATCTCATGTGTCAACGGGAATAAGCCTGGTCGAAGTGAATCCGTGGTGTTCGTGTGGTGGATAGGGATTATGAGGCTGCCGTGCTGTCTTGTATTATTGCGTTGGCCTTCTTTCTGCTTCTTCGCCTTAATCTTATCCTTCTCATTTAGTCCCTTCCTCTCTCTTTCATTTTTTATACCCACGCTAACGGAGCAATAGCGGGTGTTATGTTTTGAGCGGCGTGTGTGCGTGTGTGTATACGAACAAAATAACTCAGAGTTTTTATCCGATTTTAACCAAACTTGGTGTAAGGATTGACGGTCAGCCACTGAATAAACCTATTTTTTCAACAATAGGTCAAAGGTCAGGGTCATAGATATGGGGCAAACGTTGGCCGAGCAAAAAATACTTTGACAGCTTTATCCAATTTATATCTAACTTAGGGGAAGAACTGAGGATAAGGCAAGAGTGTGGTTGTTTAATTAGTAGGTGGGGGTGCTCACCATCCACTCACTCGATGTAGTGCTGCTCTCAGGTGTCTGCCCTTTCTTCTCCTCCCTCCTTTCCTTCCTTCCCCTTCTATCTTTCTTCACTTCATTCTTTCCTCGTCCTTCTGCCTACAGGTGACTTTACACTTCCTCTTTTGTCGTTCTTTCCTACATTCTTTCCTCTTCCTTCTGCCTATGGGTGACTCTACACTGAGTGACAAGCCAAATGGTTTCCTGTACACCAGGGAACCACTTAGTACGCTGGGTGGTAACCATATAACAAATTATGGCTCCTGGTGGTTTAGTGGGTAATTGCAGCGCTCCAATCGGATTATATCCAAGGGGTGGTTGGGGTTTATTGCTCAAGTAATGCCACTCAGGGATGAGTGAAGCTGGTCACTCTCATCTTAAAGGTCAGGACCAAATTGCCTAGCCCCGGGCTCCTACGCTCCTCATGGGGCAACGTAGGATTGGATGATAGATGGATGGATGGAGACTATTTTCTCGGATATCAAGGTAACAGGGCTAGATCAAAGTCTGAGCCTTGTGTGTGCTTCTTACCAAAATAATTCAGTTTTGATCCCATTTTACCCACCCTCGGAGGAAGTCATCATCATCATCCAGTATTACCATCCATCCAACCAACTGGGAAACCAACTGGGTGGAAGGGTTATGGGTTAGGCAAGAATGAAGTAATTCAGTTTTGCAAATAGTCTTCGACGGTCAAGGCCACAGGGTTAGCACGGGTGTTGTACTCTCTGAGCGTTCCTTCTTGTTGAAATATCGTTCGGGCTAGCAAACGAAGCGAGCTAGCAATTACACTATGAGACATGTATAGGGTGTAGATGATGTCTATACACCTTACATCAATATGATATGTCATCTCGGAAGCTGCTAAAGCTATGATCTACGCACATCGACGGAAAGCTTATGATAAGGTAATTTGTTACTTAAGTGACTTTTCCAAAAACTTCGCCACCACGTTGAAGACAGCAAAAAACACAGAATTTATCACCAAAACTAGGTACTCTCGGGAATTACTAAAGCTACAGCAGGCCTATACACATCCTTATGGAAAAGTAATGTGTTAATTTAGTGACTTTGTCAGAATTTTCAACGACAGTTCCGAAAAAGAACCAATAGTCATCAACAAAATTGGATTACTCGTATCTCTGATATTATTAAAGCTGAAGCGACCAACACATATCGTTAGAAAGCTAATATAGCTAAAAAGTAGGTGGGAGCCACATCTGTTACTTTCAGCAAATCAAATGTTTTCCTATAACCCAGAAAACCACATACTACACTGGGCAGTAGCAGCCATATTACCACATGACGCCTGGGGTTCTAGTGGCTTAAGGTGCTCCAAACGGATGGTGTCTGTTAGAGTTTACACGTGAGGGAGAGTTGGAGTTTACTGTTCACATAATACCACTTAGGAGCGAGTGTGTTGCTAACCCTCGCCGCAATGACGGGACTGTGTAGCCTAGTCCTGGATTCCTGTACTTCTGACTGGGCACAAAGTAATGGTAGATAGAATAAGCAGATAACAAGCTTGCTCGCTCCAACACGTTCACGTTCCCAACTGCAAATATGGACGCCTACGACTTCATATACTAAATATTAACTCCAGCATTTTCTGAGAATATTTTACTATGCTTCTTTATCTTTTTCTTCTTCCTTGTTTAAGTGGTGAACTGGTGCCGTGCATATCGATTCCAGTCCTTAA
>JAGKTI010036898.1:0-10997 GCA_018397915.1 Birgus latro
CTGAATCCAAACTGACTTTCCGCCAAAGTCTCCATCTCCTCCAGATATTTCATCCATCTGTCTTTCAAGATTCTCCCACAAAATTCTGGAACCATGATGGTCAGGGACACTGGTCTATAATTCAGGGGTTCTTCCTTATTCCCTCTTTATAAACTGGTGCAACGTTAGCCCACCTCTATTCCCGAGGCACTTTTCCGTCTTCCAGAGAACAAACAATTAAACTGTGAATCTCATCCACCAGTTGTTCTCTGCATTCCTTTAGTATCCAATTAGAGATCCCATCAGGTCCTGAGGCCTCCCGTACCTCTTGCGTTTCCAGTAATTTATACAACTCCTGCACTTCCACTTTCAAATCTTTTAACACTACATTTCTAGTCACTCCCTTCCCCTCCACAAAATCACTTTCTTTAGTGAAAACCAATTGGAAACTCATTATTTCAGCTCTCTGGAAACTCATTATTTCAGCTCTCATTACCGCATCGTTGTAGACTTTTCATTCTATTTTCAGTTTATGAATTCCTTCCATGTGTTTCAGTCTGCCACTGACAAACCTATAAAACAATTTAGGCCCCTCCTTACATTTGTCAATTATACCTCTTTCAAAATTTTTTACTTCCTCTCTACAGGTTCTTGTATATTCATTTCTAGTTCTTTTGTATTCTTCCTCTGTTCTGTTGTTATCTCTCTTTCTCTATTTTTTTTTTTTTTTTTTTTTTTTATGCAAGGAAGAAGGAACCAAAGGCCACAGGCCTGCATACTGTTCCTTCCAAGAAAAAGCAAAAACAGTACAAAAGAGAGCCAAATTCAAGATCCGTTCAATTCGAGATGCCTGGACACACTGCGTTTGAAAGACTGGAGATCATAGGAAGTAGGAAATACAGACAGAGGAAGACAGTTCCAGAGTTGACCAGTTGCGTAAATGAAAGACTGGGAGTAACGGTTAACTCTTGCATTAGAGAGTTGGACAGAAAAGGGATGAGAGTTTGTTGCTAGACGGGTACTACGTGCCCGTCGTAGAGGTGGAGGGATGCAAGCAGACAGTTCAGAGGAACAGTGACCATTGAAGTAGCGATAGAAGAGAGATAAAGATGCAACAGTGCGGCGAAGAGACAATGGTTGAAGGGAATCAGTAAGAGAAGGAGAGTTAATGAGACGAAAAGCCTTTGACTCCACCCTTTTGAGAAGAGCTGCATGTGGGGAGCCACCCCACACATGAGAGTTGTACTCCATACACGGGCGAATAAAACCCGTGTACAAGGTCAACAACTGTGCAGGGGTAAAGAAAGTACGGAATCGGCTTAGCACACCTAATCTCTTGGAAGCAGATTTCACAAGAGATGTAATATGTTCTTTCCAAGACAAATCCTGAGAGAATGAAATCCCAAGCATGTTCAAGGATGATGCAGGACATAACTGTTCATTATTAAACAATAGTGGGTAATCCTGAGGAAGATTTTGTCGGGTTGATATGTGTAAGAACTGAGTTTTTGATGCATTGAAAATAACAAGATTATTTTTACCCCAATCAGAGATACGAGCCAAATCAGACATTAGGTGTGCCATAGCCTCATCCCTTTTTTGTTGAAGTAACTGCTGAGATGGACGTTGCGGGAACCGAATGGAAAGGTGAAGGGTGGAATCATCAGCATATGAGTGGATAGGGTTAGATGTACAGCTTAGAAGGTCATTGATGAATAAAAGGAAGAGAGTAGGTGATAGGACAGAACCCTGAGGAACACCACTATTGATAGGTCTAGGAGAGGAACGATGGCCGTCTACAACAGCGGCTATAGAACGACCAGAAAGGAAGCTAGAGATGAAGGCACAGATAGAAGGATAGAAACCGTAGGAGGGCAGTTTGGAAATTAAAGATTTATGCCAGACTCGATCGAAAGCCTTTGAGATGTCAAGTGCAATGGCAAAGCTTTCGCCATAGTTCCGAAAGGAGGATGACCATGAGTCAGAAAGGTAGGTGAGAAGATCGCCAGTGGAGCGTCCCTGACGGAACCCATACTGACGATCGGAAAGAAGGTTGTGACAGGAAAGGTGCTTTAAAATTTTTCTGTTAAGAATTGACTCGAAAACTTTTGATACGCAGGATGTTAAAGCAATTGGACGATAGTTAGAGGGTTGGGAATGGTCACCCTTCTTTGGGACTGGCTGAATGAAAGCAAACTTCCAGCAAGAAGGAAAGGTACAAGTTGAGAGACAAAGGCGAAAGAGTTTACCTAGGCAGGGTGTAAGCACATAAGCACAGTTTTTGAGAACAACAGGAGGGACTCCATCAGGACCGTATGCCTTTTTAGTATTGAGGCCAGTAATGGCAGAAAATACATCTGCTGAAGAAATTTTAATGCCAGTCATAAGGAAGTCAGAGGGGGGAAGTGATGGAGGAATAGCACCGGAATCATCTAAGGTGGAATTGGAGGAGAAAGTCTGAGCAAAGAGATCTGCTTTATCAGTAGAAGAAATAGCTACTGAGCCATCAGAGTAGAAAAGAGGAGGGAAGGATGATGAGGTAAAGTTGTTAGAAAGGTTTTTGGCAAGGTGCCAGAAGGAGCGAGAAGAATTCGAGTTGGAGAGTTGGGAACATTTAGCACGGATGAAATTGTTTTTAGCAGAGCGAAGAACAGACTTAGCACGATTCCGGGCAGAAATGTATAAAAGGTGTGATTCAGCGGTGGGTTGGCTCCGGTACCTCTTATAGGCCCTCTCCTTGTTGCGGACAGCATTAGAACAGGCGTGATTAAACCAAGGCTTTCTTGCATTAGTCAGAGGATATGAGAAAGGAATGTATGCTTCCATGCCTGAGAGAATAACCTCCGTAACGCGCAAGGCACACTCAGATGGCTCTCGGCCATGGAAGCAATAATCATTCCATGGAAAATCAAAGAAGTACTGCCTGAGGGCCTCCCAATCTGCAGCTCCAAAGTGCCACAGGCGGCGTTTCTTTGGAGGGTCCACAGGCCGTACTGGAGCGATTGGACATGTTAAGGTAATAAGATTATGATCGGAGGAGCCCAACGGAGAGAAAAGATGAACAGTGTAAGCAGAAGGATTAGTTGTTAGGAAAAGGTCAAGTATGTTGGAACTCTCTCCAAGGCGGTCAGGGATACGGGTAGGGTGCTGTACAAGCTGCTCTAGGTCATTAAGGATAGAAAAGATGTAGGCTTGTTCACCAGGTTGATCAGTGGAAGGAGAGGAGAGCCAAAGGTGGTGGTGAACATTGAAATCTCTATCATACACCTGTTGAACCAATCCTTTTTCCAGTTCTCTCACTCAATTACTCTTGGCACATAGTTTTCCACTCCCAAGTTGTAAGTGCTTAGCAAGATGTCCCACTTCTTTTGCGTCTCTCATGTTTTCCTGAATTCGCTCCAATCCGCTTCTTAGAGAAATCTCCTAAATCCTGTAGAGTTTGCTTTCCCAAAGTTGTATCTTCCATGCCTGTACTGCTCATCTCTTGGTGCCACTTTCCCTACTATCATTTGTAACTTTCACTACATGATCACTTTTTCCTAAGGGATACAGATATTTCATATTTCAGAGATTCAATTACATCAGGCTTGTTTCTTAGCAGTAAATCTAGTCTTGCTGGTATGACATTACCTCCAAATCTTATCTCTTCTTTGACCCACTGGGTCATTACATTATTCATTGCTATACTCAACAGTATACTGCCCCACGAATCTTCACTACCTCCTGAGTCCCACTTCTCCCAGTTCACCTCTTTATGATTAAAGTTGCCCACCAGGATTATATTGTTGCTTTTCTCAATCACTTTCTGTATGTGTCTAACCATGTATGACAAACCTTCCAGGTATTCATTCTCGTTCCATGCCCTTGTCTTAGGAGGGACACATGCTACTGCAATGTCAATCTCACCTTTCTCTCTGGTTTCTAGTTTCATATTTATCATTTCTGCCCTACCTTCTCCCAGTTTCATATTATCCACATTTATGCAGTTCTTCACTGCTACCATCACTCCTCTTCCCATTTCCTCTTTTCTATCTCTTCTTTATACAGTACAGTCCCAGTTAACCGGGAGGCTTGGGGAATTTACGTTCTTGGTTACAGATTTTTCCCGTATGTCTGATATTCAAATCAAATCTATACAAAGGCTATAATTATCACAGCAGTAAATACAATTCAGGTACTCACCACTCACATCATGGGCCACACTAAGAGATTTCACTTGAAAAATTGCCTCGTAAACACACACCGTGGTCATAATGCACATGCATGCAATGCCTAGCAGCACTGCAAAATGTACAAGCCCATTCTGTTAACTACTTTATTATTCATTATATGTACTCATAAAAATGGAAAAATAAAATAAAGAAATAAAATCTTGAACATTTATTGGTGAACTGATGTTATGTTAAGACTGCACTGTTGAATTATCACGACACCTGTGACCCCACGTGAGCTGTGTTTATGGTCCCAGCTCGGAGGCCCCGACTGTACAGTACAGTGGGGCCCCTTGGATAGCGACCTTATTAGTCCGCCAAAATGGCTGCTATCCATGAAATCACTATCTGAGGGGCAAACTTCTTACCTAAAAAAATTAATACAGTCCTGGACTCCTTCAACTATACCCCCTAATTTCCTCCATTAACCATTAATATCACGTCATATTTCTTCGGTAATAAGATAAACGTATACTACATATTCAAAGGCGATTAGCAAACTTACTTTTAATTCATTTTGATTACTACTTACTGATAAATATATTGTTATCAATCATAGCTTTCGCACCGTGGCAACTTGCTAGAGCCGCTAAAAAATAAATACTGCATGCACTCCAATTAAACCCTAAATTCCTACTGTGAACACTAATAAAATAAACTTGTACTTACCATGTAAAAGGATAAACAAACCTTTAAATCATTTTTGCTATTTACTGTTAAATTACTGTCGTGTTTGGTGGTTATTGTACCGCAGCAGCCTAGCGACCACGGCCCTGACTCTGCTCACTCTCCACCTCTCGTCCCTTGTCTTCCTCTTGTCCCTCACATCATCTATCTATCTATATACCTAGGCTGCTTCCCCCAAGAAAAGGGAGGTAGCCGAGACAGGTCAACACACTACCAATTTACTCATCCACTCATACACATTCATTCGCATCTTAGCCCCAAAGGGGAGAAGGGACAGATCCTCACCGCACCACACCGCACGAGGGTCAACCACGCAGTGCAGTCAGTGACATCCGCAGCAGGGCCCGACAGCAAAGCTGGTTTACCCCTGCCACATCATAATGGATCCAGCCCCTTACCTGCACCTGACCTGATCAGCTGATCAGACAAAATGCAGGAGAATATCCTCTCAGGGCTGCGTCATCATTTATTCATTCACAATTTCTCTCCATTCATTTCTATCACGCACAGCCACTTTTCCTTGCTCAACAGACAACCCTCTCGCATCCAACGCTCTCTTCACACTGTCCATCCATCCTATTCGTGGTCTTCCTCTCAGCCTTACGCCTCTCACATCAGATCTAGTTATCTTTTTCACCAATCGCTCATCATCCATTCTCTCCATATGCCCAAACCATCGCAACACCCTCTGTTCAACTCGATCAGCCATCTCCCGAACAATTCCAGTTCTCCTTCGCACTTCATCATTTCTCACTCGATCCATACGCGTCACTCCACACATACTCCTCAGACACCTCATCTCCATTACATTCAAACTTTTCCTCTCATCATAACACATGCAAACGAACTTCATTCTTGATGCGATGGTCCTCTGTTTCCTCTTCTTCCCAACCATCATATAGGACCTCCTCGAGCTGAACAGGGGGCATGTCGACATCATCCTCTTCGTCTGATGAGGCACTCAAAATGGCTTGTCTTTGTGCCTCTTGCCGCTGACTTAAAAATCGTGTGATCGGTGTCTGGTGCCTTGCATTTATTTTGTCATTCGGGTTCTCGGAGATTTTCATCAGATCTTGGACATACACTAGGGCTTGGTCTCGGACAGTTAAGTTGGAGAGAGGTTACCTTGTCTTGATCTTCAGACAGTACGGCCAGGATTTCAGACAAATCCTTCACTGTTGGCTCATTTGGCTTCTTTTCTTCTTCCTTATCCTCTTGCACTTCCTCTTCCTCATCTTGGTTCAGCATCTCCTCAGCAGTTTCTTCTCAATCTTCACCTCCTACCAAGTCCACAATTTCTTTGTCAGACACACATGAGAGTCCTGGCACAGTTCTGATGATGTCAGCTGTCTCATGTGCCACCACCTGTAGCTCTTGCCTGGCTGTCTCGCCTACCTGTTTTAAATGTGGAAGACGGGCCAAAGCATGTGCAATGGTGGCTTGATTTATCTGGCCCCAAGTTTCACAGAATAAATCCACTGCATGCTTTATCTTTAAAGACTTCCAAAAGGCCTTGACAGTCATTTCCTCTTGATCTTCTTCCTCTTGACTTGCCTCTTGATCAGGTTCACTGTCACTAGAATTAGCCTCTTGGATCTCCTTCAGTTCTCGAAAGTTGTCAGTCTTTTCCCTCAGTTTGCTGTGGAGCTTGCCATAGAAGAAGAGTTTCGTTTCATTTCGTTTCGTTTTTGAAGGCTCCAACATGCTTGCATGTGTCGGCCTTGGTCACCTAATGGCGGCTCTCCACGCTGCTCGATCTCTGGCAGCCTCCCCATTCAGTCCCTTAACCCTTAAGTCACATTTAATGACCTCGTCCCATGTCTTTCTCGGTCTACCCCTCCCCCAATATTAACACTTCTCACCCTCTGTACCCAATTATCATCCCCCATCCTCTCCACATGTCCAAACCACCTCAGCCTACCTCTCCTCATCACAACACCAATACACTCCAGTCCCATCCTACCTCTCAACTCTTCTATCGTAAACCCAGCCCCCCCAGGCCTTGCACGCAGGGACTCACTGCACATCCACCTAATCATTGTCATTTCTGTACGTTTAAACCTGCGAATATCCTCTTCCTTTATTGCCCAGGTCTCACTACCAAACAGCATCACACTCCTAACACATGCTGCATACAAAGACCCCTTAGCACGTAAGGAGAGTCCTCTCAATGTCAGGAGAGGCAACAGCTCCCTGAACTTCTTCCAACCACTTCTCACCCTAGCAACCGAGCTAACTCCAGCCCCACCTCCGGCACATAACATGTCTCCAAAATAACGAAACTCCTCCACACACTCAAGAGACTCACCTGCAAGTTCAACCCTCTCACGCCTAACAATCTCCACCTGCTCTCCCCGACACGCCGCACACATGAAATCAGCATCATCTCGCAGTCTACCTCTAATACCACTACATCTCTTGTGCACCCATTTATCACAAACACTACACAAGACGGAATTACTTCCCACACCCTTATGGCAAACTGCACATGGCCACTCTCCCTCTCCTCTGATTGTACCGCCACCAACCCTAGGTATCATCACTTTTGTTTTATCTGCATTTACCCTTAAGCCCTTGTATCCCATACCATCTCTCCACTTCTTAAATCTTTCCTCCGCCTCCTTTTCATTCTCTGCAATCAACACCAAATCATCAGCATACAACATCTCCCAAGGGAGTCCATCTCTGAAGTCACGTGAGAGGGCTTCAAGCACCATGATAAACAACAAGGGACACAAAACTGACCCCTGATGCACACCAACATTCACGGAAAACTCATCACTCAAAGCTCCATTAACTCTTACCTGGGTGCGGTAAAAAAATTACCATAAATGTTAATCATCATTTCCTGCTTTCAATTTAATTTTTTCATGCATGGTTACCACTAGTATTGAAGTGCACCAGCTAAGAAAAAGGTGAATGCCAGTGAATTTCATGTCCAGTTATAACCTAACCTAACCTAACCATTTTGTTAATCATAATTTCCTGCTTTTAATTTAATTTTTTCATGCATGGTTACCACTAGTATTGAAGTGCACCAGCTGTGAAAAAGGTGAATGCCATTGATTTTCATGTCCTATACCTAAACAAAGCTGCCAACTCAGTGAACAGCTGAGCCTAACTTACCTCAAATTCATTCTTTTGGGGTAAAATTTAAATTAATTCATGCTTTGTGTTCATTATTTTAGTGCACTAGCTGTGAAAAAGGTGAATGCCAGTGAATTTTATGTCCAGTCATGTCATAACCTAACCTAACCTAACCTAACCTAACCTAACCTAACCTAACCTAATCTTACCTAACCTAACCATTTTTCTGGCAACAATTTACATCATTTACTGTATTTGATGCTTTGTATACAATAATTTAGTGCATAAAATGTGAGAAAAGATGATTTCCATGTCCGATACTTAATTACACTATGGTGGCAAGTTCTGAGCACCTGTGCCTTACTCACCTGTAAATCAACATTTTTTGGTTAAAATTCAATTAATTCATGCTTTGTGTACATTATTTATGTGAAAGGGGACCTAAATAAGTGCTATACATGTCCAGGAGGGAGGTAGGAAGGTAGTTTTCTGATTTAGGTTAGGTTAGGTTAGGGTCATAAATGACCGGTGCTCGAGCTTCAGGGCCACTATCCGGACAAGACCACTGTCCGGACATGCCTTTGGCTCTATTACGTCGGATAGTAGAGGGATTACTGTATTTTTTTCTTCCAGCAAAGTAAACCTTCATTCCTATTAACATTTTTTTTTCCATCTCTGCCAGCACATACGCATTCTAAGATGAATTTACGTGGAGCAAACAGAGTCGGTCCATTACGAAGAAAAACGCACTGGCATTTGCTGTTTGCTGATTTGCTTTCCCGAGATGTCTAGTTTACGAATTTCATGCCTGTCTTTGAAACGATTTAACCATCCAATACTGAAATCACACTCGACTTCTATATTCATTTTACTGTGAAACTGTATTGCTTTTTCTAGTAAATGAGGACCGGAAATAGGAGCTCCCTTAGATCTTTTGAAGCAAAACCACTCATACACTGTTATGTCTGGATCCTCAATTTTCGGCCAATGAAGAGTATGCCTTTTTTCCATGGACTTACTTGTCTTGCTTTTCATGCAAAATTCCTTAAGCTTGGATGCTTGGGCCTTGATATTATAAATCGTTGAATTTCCTACATTATATTCAGTAATCGGTGTTTTATAATGTTCGCCTTTTTCAGGTCTATTGCATATGTCCAGCTTCTGTTTCAAGGTAAGCACGACATGCTTACGTTTAATTTGCTCTTTAGGGATTGTGAAGTGTACAAAATTACCATCTATCAGAAAGCTTGTTTACTGTCTGGTGGCAAAAAAGCAGACTGATGATTTGTGGAGGGTGTGGAGGATGACTGAATTAAAGTAGCAGAAAGAGGGGGAGAGGACTGAGCTGGTTAAGAGGATTTACTAGGGATTTACATTAGCCGGAAAAGCCTTAACCTTGCTTTGTCCGACTTCACCCAGCCTCACATGACACATGACAAAATGGCGGTTTGGCGGTCCACTCAAACTGGCGCAACCAGCCCTTGAATTTTCCCATTGTTCTGAGAATTCCGTTTGTCTGGATACCAGACAGCTGGGATTCTACTGTAGTTTGTATTTACCATCTTCCATTTGGATATCAATATCCTCTCTTAACTTGGTCTCTACAAAGCACATGATATCTGACCCATTTACCCTTAAGAAGTTGTTGATTTCTAGTGTTGCCGAGGCTATGCCATCTACACTAGCGCGTCACTTTTAATCTTTTTAAACTGTTTTCTATTCTGTCCTTCTCCCTTCCTCTCTCCATCAGTACCACTTTCTCAATATCTGATCCATGAATCTCCAATAGATCTCTCTCTTCTCTTCTGCCATTCTCTTGACATTTTTTCCCCTTAGGTTCCTTGACTAGCTCTTTTATTTCAGCTCTTTCTTCCTCATTTGTATCTCTCCTTATCCTAACATTCTTGAACTCCTCCTTGTCTGCTAGTTTCCATGTCATGTTAATAATCTCTTTAACTGTGACCTGTGACCGAAACCTAACTTATGCCGCATTTTCATGAGGCTTTTAGACCGGTATCGACAGGTCTTATTGCTGTTCTGGCAAGACAATTAGACTGGTACAGATTGGTCGAATGCAGTCCTGTCCCAGAAGCTAGCCTAGGCCAGACCAGTCTGTGCACAAACGTATGCACATCAGCAACAGCCAAGAAGGAGACCAGGAGCGTCCATGCCAGGGTATAAACATCAGTGGTCAACAGTAGCGGACTTGGGAATAAGGTTAGTTTTAAATTAAATTTTTAACGCTAGTAGAAGCCCATGATCCTCCAGTTGTTTTGAAAAAGTGTTCCCCAGAACTTGCTAAATTATTCAGAATATGCATATACACTTCTTCATTCCCTAATTCATGGAAACGAGCCAATATCCACCCAATTCCAAAGACAGAAAGTTCCTCTGACCCCTCTGATTACAGACCAATAGCTATCATATCTTCTCTTGGTAAAGTATTTGGAATTTTATTCAATAAGCACATAGTTAAACACCTTGAATCCATCAACTTAATTAGTGAGAGACAATATGGTTTTCACCATGAAAGATCCACCATTGACATAATCTCCTGACTCATACCATCCACCAATCAATTGACCTATATGGAGAAACTCATGCAGTAGCCCTTGATATTTCTAAGGCTTATGACAGAGTATGGCATCGTTCCCTGCCATCCAAACTCCCTTGCTATGGACTAACGTCTTTTGTTCCTCTGCTTGCCTCATATCTCAGCGACAGAAAAATAAGAGTAAAAGTAGATGATGTATACAATAATCGCCCCATTATCCGTTGTAATAGAGCCAAGAGCATATCTGGAAAGTGGTCTTGTCCGGATATTGGCCCTGAAGCTCCCGCGCAGGTCATTTCGGACCCTAACCTAATCTAAATCAGAAAACCAACTACCTACCTCCCTACCGGACACGCATAGCACTTACTTAAGACCCCATTCACATAAATAATGGACACAAAGCATGAACTGATTGAATTTTAACCCAAAAAAGATGATTTTGAGGTGAGTATGGCAGAGATGTTCACCAGTTGACAGCA
>JAGKTI010036899.1:0-10997 GCA_018397915.1 Birgus latro
CTGAATCCAAACTGACTTTCCGCCAAAGTCTCCATCTCCTCCAGATATTTCATCCATCTGTCTTTCAAGATTCTCCCACAAAATTCTGGAACCATGATGGTCAGGGACACTGGTCTATAATTCAGGGGTTCTTCCTTATTCCCTCTTTATAAACTGGTGCAACGTTAGCCCACCTCTATTCCCGAGGCACTTTTCCGTCTTCCAGAGAACAAACAATTAAACTGTGAATCTCATCCACCAGTTGTTCTCTGCATTCCTTTAGTATCCAATTAGAGATCCCATCAGGTCCTGAGGCCTCCCGTACCTCTTGCGTTTCCAGTAATTTATACAACTCCTGCACTTCCACTTTCAAATCTTTTAACACTACATTTCTAGTCACTCCCTTCCCCTCCACAAAATCACTTTCTTTAGTGAAAACCAATTGGAAACTCATTATTTCAGCTCTCTGGAAACTCATTATTTCAGCTCTCATTACCGCATCGTTGTAGACTTTTCATTCTATTTTCAGTTTATGAATTCCTTCCATGTGTTTCAGTCTGCCACTGACAAACCTATAAAACAATTTAGGCCCCTCCTTACATTTGTCAATTATACCTCTTTCAAAATTTTTTACTTCCTCTCTACAGGTTCTTGTATATTCATTTCTAGTTCTTTTGTATTCTTCCTCTGTTCTGTTGTTATCTCTCTTTCTCTATTTTTTTTTTTTTTTTTTTTTTTTATGCAAGGAAGAAGGAACCAAAGGCCACAGGCCTGCATACTGTTCCTTCCAAGAAAAAGCAAAAACAGTACAAAAGAGAGCCAAATTCAAGATCCGTTCAATTCGAGATGCCTGGACACACTGCGTTTGAAAGACTGGAGATCATAGGAAGTAGGAAATACAGACAGAGGAAGACAGTTCCAGAGTTGACCAGTTGCGTAAATGAAAGACTGGGAGTAACGGTTAACTCTTGCATTAGAGAGTTGGACAGAAAAGGGATGAGAGTTTGTTGCTAGACGGGTACTACGTGCCCGTCGTAGAGGTGGAGGGATGCAAGCAGACAGTTCAGAGGAACAGTGACCATTGAAGTAGCGATAGAAGAGAGATAAAGATGCAACAGTGCGGCGAAGAGACAATGGTTGAAGGGAATCAGTAAGAGAAGGAGAGTTAATGAGACGAAAAGCCTTTGACTCCACCCTTTTGAGAAGAGCTGCATGTGGGGAGCCACCCCACACATGAGAGTTGTACTCCATACACGGGCGAATAAAACCCGTGTACAAGGTCAACAACTGTGCAGGGGTAAAGAAAGTACGGAATCGGCTTAGCACACCTAATCTCTTGGAAGCAGATTTCACAAGAGATGTAATATGTTCTTTCCAAGACAAATCCTGAGAGAATGAAATCCCAAGCATGTTCAAGGATGATGCAGGACATAACTGTTCATTATTAAACAATAGTGGGTAATCCTGAGGAAGATTTTGTCGGGTTGATATGTGTAAGAACTGAGTTTTTGATGCATTGAAAATAACAAGATTATTTTTACCCCAATCAGAGATACGAGCCAAATCAGACATTAGGTGTGCCATAGCCTCATCCCTTTTTTGTTGAAGTAACTGCTGAGATGGACGTTGCGGGAACCGAATGGAAAGGTGAAGGGTGGAATCATCAGCATATGAGTGGATAGGGTTAGATGTACAGCTTAGAAGGTCATTGATGAATAAAAGGAAGAGAGTAGGTGATAGGACAGAACCCTGAGGAACACCACTATTGATAGGTCTAGGAGAGGAACGATGGCCGTCTACAACAGCGGCTATAGAACGACCAGAAAGGAAGCTAGAGATGAAGGCACAGATAGAAGGATAGAAACCGTAGGAGGGCAGTTTGGAAATTAAAGATTTATGCCAGACTCGATCGAAAGCCTTTGAGATGTCAAGTGCAATGGCAAAGCTTTCGCCATAGTTCCGAAAGGAGGATGACCATGAGTCAGAAAGGTAGGTGAGAAGATCGCCAGTGGAGCGTCCCTGACGGAACCCATACTGACGATCGGAAAGAAGGTTGTGACAGGAAAGGTGCTTTAAAATTTTTCTGTTAAGAATTGACTCGAAAACTTTTGATACGCAGGATGTTAAAGCAATTGGACGATAGTTAGAGGGTTGGGAATGGTCACCCTTCTTTGGGACTGGCTGAATGAAAGCAAACTTCCAGCAAGAAGGAAAGGTACAAGTTGAGAGACAAAGGCGAAAGAGTTTACCTAGGCAGGGTGTAAGCACATAAGCACAGTTTTTGAGAACAACAGGAGGGACTCCATCAGGACCGTATGCCTTTTTAGTATTGAGGCCAGTAATGGCAGAAAATACATCTGCTGAAGAAATTTTAATGCCAGTCATAAGGAAGTCAGAGGGGGGAAGTGATGGAGGAATAGCACCGGAATCATCTAAGGTGGAATTGGAGGAGAAAGTCTGAGCAAAGAGATCTGCTTTATCAGTAGAAGAAATAGCTACTGAGCCATCAGAGTAGAAAAGAGGAGGGAAGGATGATGAGGTAAAGTTGTTAGAAAGGTTTTTGGCAAGGTGCCAGAAGGAGCGAGAAGAATTCGAGTTGGAGAGTTGGGAACATTTAGCACGGATGAAATTGTTTTTAGCAGAGCGAAGAACAGACTTAGCACGATTCCGGGCAGAAATGTATAAAAGGTGTGATTCAGCGGTGGGTTGGCTCCGGTACCTCTTATAGGCCCTCTCCTTGTTGCGGACAGCATTAGAACAGGCGTGATTAAACCAAGGCTTTCTTGCATTAGTCAGAGGATATGAGAAAGGAATGTATGCTTCCATGCCTGAGAGAATAACCTCCGTAACGCGCAAGGCACACTCAGATGGCTCTCGGCCATGGAAGCAATAATCATTCCATGGAAAATCAAAGAAGTACTGCCTGAGGGCCTCCCAATCTGCAGCTCCAAAGTGCCACAGGCGGCGTTTCTTTGGAGGGTCCACAGGCCGTACTGGAGCGATTGGACATGTTAAGGTAATAAGATTATGATCGGAGGAGCCCAACGGAGAGAAAAGATGAACAGTGTAAGCAGAAGGATTAGTTGTTAGGAAAAGGTCAAGTATGTTGGAACTCTCTCCAAGGCGGTCAGGGATACGGGTAGGGTGCTGTACAAGCTGCTCTAGGTCATTAAGGATAGAAAAGATGTAGGCTTGTTCACCAGGTTGATCAGTGGAAGGAGAGGAGAGCCAAAGGTGGTGGTGAACATTGAAATCTCTATCATACACCTGTTGAACCAATCCTTTTTCCAGTTCTCTCACTCAATTACTCTTGGCACATAGTTTTCCACTCCCAAGTTGTAAGTGCTTAGCAAGATGTCCCACTTCTTTTGCGTCTCTCATGTTTTCCTGAATTCGCTCCAATCCGCTTCTTAGAGAAATCTCCTAAATCCTGTAGAGTTTGCTTTCCCAAAGTTGTATCTTCCATGCCTGTACTGCTCATCTCTTGGTGCCACTTTCCCTACTATCATTTGTAACTTTCACTACATGATCACTTTTTCCTAAGGGATACAGATATTTCATATTTCAGAGATTCAATTACATCAGGCTTGTTTCTTAGCAGTAAATCTAGTCTTGCTGGTATGACATTACCTCCAAATCTTATCTCTTCTTTGACCCACTGGGTCATTACATTATTCATTGCTATACTCAACAGTATACTGCCCCACGAATCTTCACTACCTCCTGAGTCCCACTTCTCCCAGTTCACCTCTTTATGATTAAAGTTGCCCACCAGGATTATATTGTTGCTTTTCTCAATCACTTTCTGTATGTGTCTAACCATGTATGACAAACCTTCCAGGTATTCATTCTCGTTCCATGCCCTTGTCTTAGGAGGGACACATGCTACTGCAATGTCAATCTCACCTTTCTCTCTGGTTTCTAGTTTCATATTTATCATTTCTGCCCTACCTTCTCCCAGTTTCATATTATCCACATTTATGCAGTTCTTCACTGCTACCATCACTCCTCTTCCCATTTCCTCTTTTCTATCTCTTCTTTATACAGTACAGTCCCAGTTAACCGGGAGGCTTGGGGAATTTACGTTCTTGGTTACAGATTTTTCCCGTATGTCTGATATTCAAATCAAATCTATACAAAGGCTATAATTATCACAGCAGTAAATACAATTCAGGTACTCACCACTCACATCATGGGCCACACTAAGAGATTTCACTTGAAAAATTGCCTCGTAAACACACACCGTGGTCATAATGCACATGCATGCAATGCCTAGCAGCACTGCAAAATGTACAAGCCCATTCTGTTAACTACTTTATTATTCATTATATGTACTCATAAAAATGGAAAAATAAAATAAAGAAATAAAATCTTGAACATTTATTGGTGAACTGATGTTATGTTAAGACTGCACTGTTGAATTATCACGACACCTGTGACCCCACGTGAGCTGTGTTTATGGTCCCAGCTCGGAGGCCCCGACTGTACAGTACAGTGGGGCCCCTTGGATAGCGACCTTATTAGTCCGCCAAAATGGCTGCTATCCATGAAATCACTATCTGAGGGGCAAACTTCTTACCTAAAAAAATTAATACAGTCCTGGACTCCTTCAACTATACCCCCTAATTTCCTCCATTAACCATTAATATCACGTCATATTTCTTCGGTAATAAGATAAACGTATACTACATATTCAAAGGCGATTAGCAAACTTACTTTTAATTCATTTTGATTACTACTTACTGATAAATATATTGTTATCAATCATAGCTTTCGCACCGTGGCAACTTGCTAGAGCCGCTAAAAAATAAATACTGCATGCACTCCAATTAAACCCTAAATTCCTACTGTGAACACTAATAAAATAAACTTGTACTTACCATGTAAAAGGATAAACAAACCTTTAAATCATTTTTGCTATTTACTGTTAAATTACTGTCGTGTTTGGTGGTTATTGTACCGCAGCAGCCTAGCGACCACGGCCCTGACTCTGCTCACTCTCCACCTCTCGTCCCTTGTCTTCCTCTTGTCCCTCACATCATCTATCTATCTATATACCTAGGCTGCTTCCCCCAAGAAAAGGGAGGTAGCCGAGACAGGTCAACACACTACCAATTTACTCATCCACTCATACACATTCATTCGCATCTTAGCCCCAAAGGGGAGAAGGGACAGATCCTCACCGCACCACACCGCACGAGGGTCAACCACGCAGTGCAGTCAGTGACATCCGCAGCAGGGCCCGACAGCAAAGCTGGTTTACCCCTGCCACATCATAATGGATCCAGCCCCTTACCTGCACCTGACCTGATCAGCTGATCAGACAAAATGCAGGGGAATATCCTCTCAGGGCTGCGTCATCATTTATTCATTCACAATTTCTCTCCATTCATTTCTATCACGCACAGCCACTTTTCCTTGCTCAACAGACAACCCTCTCGCATCCAACGCTCTCTTCACACTGTCCATCCATCCTATTCGTGGTCTTCCTCTCAGCCTTACGCCTCTCACATCAGATCTAGTTATCTTTTTCACCAATCGCTCATCATCCATTCTCTCCATATGCCCAAACCATCGCAACACCCTCTGTTCAACTCGATCAGCCATCTCCCGAACAATTCCAGTTCTCCTTCGCACTTCATCATTTCTCACTCGATCCATACGCGTCACTCCACACATACTCCTCAGACACCTCATCTCCATTACATTCAAACTTTTCCTCTCATCATAACACATGCAAACGAACTTCATTCTTGATGCGATGGTCCTCTGTTTCCTCTTCTTCCCAACCATCATATAGGACCTCCTCGAGCTGAACAGGGGGCATGTCGACATCATCCTCTTCGTCTGATGAGGCACTCAAAATGGCTTGTCTTTGTGCCTCTTGCTGCTGACTTAAAAATCGTGTGATCGGTGTCTGGTGCCTTGCATTTATTTTGTCATTCGGGTTCTCGGAGATTTTCATCAGATCTTGGACATACACTAGGGCTTGGTCTCGGACAGTTAAGTTGGAGAGAGGTTACCTTGTCTTGATCTTCAGACAGTACGGCCAGGATTTCAGACAAATCCTTCACTGTTGGCTCATTTGGCTTCTTTTCTTCTTCCTTATCCTCTTGCACTTCCTCTTCCTCATCTTGGTTCAGCATCTCCTCAGCAGTTTCTTCTCAATCTTCACCTCCTACCAAGTCCACAATTTCTTTGTCAGACACACATGAGAGTCCTGGCACAGTTCTGATGATGTCAGCTGTCTCATGTGCCACCACCTGTAGCTCTTGCCTGGCTGTCTCGCCTACCTGTTTTAAATGTGGAAGACGGGCCAAAGCATGTGCAATGGTGGCTTGATTTATCTGGCCCCAAGTTTCACAGAATAAATCCACTGCATGCTTTATCTTTAAAGACTTCCAAAAGGCCTTGACAGTCATTTCCTCTTGATCTTCTTCCTCTTGACTTGCCTCTTGATCAGGTTCACTGTCACTAGAATTAGCCTCTTGGATCTCCTTCAGTTCTCGAAAGTTGTCAGTCTTTTCCCTCAGTTTGCTGTGGAGCTTGCCATAGAAGAAGAGTTTCGTTTCGTTTCGTTTCGTTTTTGAAGGCTCCAACATGCTTGCATGTGTCGGCCTTGGTCACCTAATGGCGGCTCTCCACGCTGCTCGATCTCTGGCAGCCTCCCTATTCAGTCCCTTAACCCTTAAGTCACATTTAATGACCTCGTCCCATGTCTTTCTCGGTCTACCCCTCCCCCAATATTAACACTTCTCACCCTCTGTACCCAATTATCATCCCCCATCCTCTCCACATGTCCAAACCACCTCAGCCTACCTCTCCTCATCACAACACCAATACACTCCAGTCCCATCCTACCTCTCAACTCTTCTATCGTAAACCCAGCCCCCCCAGGCCTTGCACGCAGGGACTCACTGCACATCCACCTAATCATTGTCATTTCTGTACGTTTAAACCTGCGAATATCCTCTTCCTTTATTGCCCAGGTCTCACTACCAAACAGCATCACACTCCTAACACATGCTGCATACAAAGACCCCTTAGCACGTAAGGAGAGTCCTCTCAATGTCAGGAGAGGCAACAGCTCCCTGAACTTCTTCCAACCACTTCTCACCCTAGCAACCGAGCTAACTCCAGCCCCACCTCCGGCACATAACATGTCTCCAAAATAACGAAACTCCTCCACACACTCAAGAGACTCACCTGCAAGTTCAACCCTCTCACGCCTAACAATCTCCACCTGCTCTCCCCGACACGCCGCACACATGAAATCAGCATCATCTCGCAGTCTACCTCTAATACCACTACATCTCTTGTGCACCCATTTATCACAAACACTACACAAGACGGAATTACTTCCCACACCCTTATGGCAAACTGCACATGGCCACTCTCCCTCTCCTCTGATTGTACCGCCACCAACCCTAGGTATCATCACTTTTGTTTTATCTGCATTTACCCTTAAGCCCTTGTATCCCATACCATCTCTCCACTTCTTAAATCTTTCCTCCGCCTCCTTTTCATTCTCTGCAATCAACACCAAATCATCAGCATACAACATCTCCCAAGGGAGTCCATCTCTGAAGTCACGTGAGAGGGCTTCAAGCACCATGATAAACAACAAGGGACACAAAACTGACCCCTGATGCACACCAACATTCACGGAAAACTCATCACTCAAAGCTCCATTAACTCTTACCTGGGTGCGGTAAAAAAATTACCATAAATGTTAATCATCATTTCCTGCTTTCAATTTAATTTTTTCATGCATGGTTACCACTAGTATTGAAGTGCACCAGCTAAGAAAAAGGTGAATGCCAGTGAATTTCATGTCCAGTTATAACCTAACCTAACCTAACCATTTTGTTAATCATAATTTCCTGCTTTTAATTTAATTTTTTCATGCATGGTTACCACTAGTATTGAAGTGCACCAGCTGTGAAAAAGGTGAATGCCATTGATTTTCATGTCCTATACCTAAACAAAGCTGCCAACTCAGTGAACAGCTGAGCCTAACTTACCTCAAATTCATTCTTTTGGGGTAAAATTTAAATTAATTCATGCTTTGTGTTCATTATTTTAGTGCACTAGCTGTGAAAAAGGTGAATGCCAGTGAATTTTATGTCCAGTCATGTCATAACCTAACCTAACCTAACCTAACCTAACCTAACCTAACCTAACCTAATCTTACCTAACCTAACCATTTTTCTGGCAACAATTTACATCATTTACTGTATTTGATGCTTTGTATACAATAATTTAGTGCATAAAATGTGAGAAAAGATGATTTCCATGTCCGATACTTAATTACACTATGGTGGCAAGTTCTGAGCACCTGTGCCTTACTCACCTGTAAATCAACATTTTTTGGTTAAAATTCAATTAATTCATGCTTTGTGTACATTATTTATGTGAAAGGGGACCTAAATAAGTGCTATACATGTCCAGGAGGGAGGTAGGAAGGTAGTTTTCTGATTTAGGTTAGGTTAGGTTAGGGTCATAAATGACCGGTGCTCGAGCTTCAGGGCCACTATCCGGACAAGACCACTGTCCGGACATGCCTTTGGCTCTATTACGTCGGATAGTAGAGGGATTACTGTATTTTTTTCTTCCAGCAAAGTAAACCTTCATTCCTATTAACATTTTTTTTTCCATCTCTGCCAGCACATACGCATTCTAAGATGAATTTACGTGGAGCAAACAGAGTCGGTCCATTACGAAGAAAAACGCACTGGCATTTGCTGTTTGCTGATTTGCTTTCCCGAGATGTCTAGTTTACGAATTTCATGCCTGTCTTTGAAACGATTTAACCATCCAATACTGAAATCACACTCGACTTCTATATTCATTTTACTGTGAAACTGTATTGCTTTTTCTAGTAAATGAGGACCGGAAATAGGAGCTCCCTTAGATCTTTTGAAGCAAAACCACTCATACACTGTTATGTCTGGATCCTCAATTTTCGGCCAATGAAGAGTATGCCTTTTTTCCATGGACTTACTTGTCTTGCTTTTCATGCAAAATTCCTTAAGCTTGGATGCTTGGGCCTTAATATTATAAATCGTTGAATTTCCTACATTATATTCAGTAATCGGTGTTTTATAATGTTCGCCTTTTTCAGGTCTATTGCATATGTCCAGCTTCTGTTTCAAGGTAAGCACGACATGCTTACGTTTAATTTGCTCTTTAGGGATTGTGAAGTGTACAAAATTACCATCTATCAGAAAGCTTGTTTACTGTCTGGTGGCAAAAAAGCAGACTGATGATTTGTGGAGGGTGTGGAGGATGACTGAATTAAAGTAGCAGAAAGAGGGGGAGAGGACTGAGCTGGTTAAGAGGATTTACTAGGGATTTACATTAGCCGGAAAAGCCTTAACCTTGCTTTGTCCGACTTCACCCAGCCTCACATGACACATGACAAAATGGCGGTTTGGCGGTCCACTCAAACTGGCGCAACCAGCCCTTGAATTTTCCCATTGTTCTGAGAATTCCGTTTGTCTGGATACCAGACAGCTGGGATTCTACTGTAGTTTGTATTTACCATCTTCCATTTGGATATCAATATCCTCTCTTAACTTGGTCTCTACAAAGCACATGATATCTGACCCATTTACCCTTAAGAAGTTGTTGATTTCTAGTGTTGCCGAGGCTATGCCATCTACACTAGCGCGTCACTTTTAATCTTTTTAAACTGTTTTCTATTCTGTCCTTCTCCCTTCCTCTCTCCATCAGTACCACTTTCTCAATATCTGATCCATGAATCTCCAATAGATCTCTCTCTTCTCTTCTGCCATTCTCTTGACATTTTTTCCCCTTAGGTTCCTTGACTAGCTCTTTTATTTCAGCTCTTTCTTCCTCATTTGTATCTCTCCTTATCCTAACATTCTTGAACTCCTCCTTGTCTGCTAGTTTCCATGTCATGTTAATAATCTCTTTAACTGTGACCTGTGACCGAAACCTAACTTATGCCGCATTTTCATGAGGCTTTTAGACCGGTATCGACAGGTCTTATTGCTGTTCTGGCAAGACAATTAGACTGGTACAGATTGGTCGAATGCAGTCCTGTCCCAGAAGCTAGCCTAGGCCAGACCAGTCTGTGCACAAACGTATGCACATCAGCAACAGCCAAGAAGGAGACCAGGAGCGTCCATGCCAGGGTATAAACATCAGTGGTCAACAGTAGCGGACTTGGGAATAAGGTTAGTTTTAAATTAAATTTTTAACGCTAGTAGAAGCCCATGATCCTCCAGTTGTTTTGAAAAAGTGTTCCCCAGAACTTGCTAAATTATTCAGAATATGCATATACACTTCTTCATTCCCTAATTCATGGAAACGAGCCAATATCCACCCAATTCCAAAGACAGAAAGTTCCTCTGACCCCTCTGATTACAGACCAATAGCTATCATATCTTCTCTTGGTAAAGTATTTGGAATTTTATTCAATAAGCACATAGTTAAACACCTTGAATCCATCAACTTAATTAGTGAGAGACAATATGGTTTTCACCATGAAAGATCCACCATTGACATACTCTCCTGACTCATACCATCCACCAATCAATTGACCTATATAGAGAAACTCATGCAGTAGCCCTTGATATTTCTAAGGCTTATGACAGAGTATGGCATCGTTCCCTGCCATCCAAACTCCCTTGCTATGGACTAACGTCTTTTGTTCCTCTGCTTGCCTCATATCTCAGCGACAGAAAAATAAGAGTAAAAGTAGATGATGTATACAATAATCGCCCCATTATCCGTTGTAATAGAGCCAAGAGCATATCTGGAAAGTGGTCTTGTCCGGATATTGGCCCTGAAGCTCCCGCGCAGGTCATTTCGGACCCTAACCTAATCTAAATCAGAAAACCAACTACCTACCTCCCTACCGGACACGCATAGCACTTACTTAAGACCCCATTCACATAAATAATGGACACAAAGCATGAACTGATTGAATTTTAACCCAAAAAAGATGATTTTGAGGTGAGTATGGCAGAGATGTTCACCAGTTGACAGCA
>JAGKTI010036900.1:0-10996 GCA_018397915.1 Birgus latro
ATACTTGTTTTAGCTACTGAGTTCAGTCACTAGCCAGCAACTACACCTATTCAAAACCTACATCACACAAAGCTTTAAAAACATCTATTCTCATCCTACACCCAACACTAAATTTCATAAAGATACATGTTTTTTTTCTCTCCCCCTCAAATGACCCTCATTCCAAAAGAAACTGTGCTTTGAAAAGTACATGGAATTTCACAGTACAGGTCATCAGCTCCAACCTTCTGCACTACCAGTATATGCATTCTGCCAATGGCTGTGATCGTCACCCACTTTTTTTTTTTTACTTTATTTCAACTATTTCAGACTGTACATAGCTACTACCTAGATATACATGGCCACTACAGCCATCCAAAAATCTCCAGCCCAACAGAAGCCTTCAAAAACCATCACCAGACACCCACCCTTCAGAAACAACCCTACCCAAAGAAACAATTACACAGACACAGACACACACAGACACACACACACACACACATTCTTGCTCACTCCAACACTGATATTAAACCACTGTAATTTACATACTTCACTCTCTCTATCTCTTCAGAATCATAAACCGCCACAACTTAATCCAACAGACACCAACACCATCACAAACACCCCAAAGATCCACAGACAAAGAAAAAGCAACAATGTAGGAGAAATATCAACAGCATAGCCTAAGAGTAAGCAAAATGATAACAATTCTAAAATGTATAAACAATTGGCTGTGATGTTAAAGAGCTTGCAACTTTATACAACATAGTCTGCCTAATTTAATATTGCATACTGCACAAAATAATCTGCATTTTACATAAGATTGTTGATTTCTTAGATACCCTGAATTAATAAACTGGAGGGAGAGACTTGACAGGCAAATTAGTTCTTGCACATGCTTAAGAAAATATAGCAAATAACTAAGTGATTTGAAACAGTTTATCAAAATAGTTCAGTCCACTGCAGCACCTTAGGATCTTTTCATATACTGTAGTTATGAAATTTTTAACAGGTGAAGATGACATTACAAAAACATATTTTCTCTCACTATTACATGTAGGAACAGAAATGTAAAAGTAACATATTACAATTCAACACATACATAACTATAGACAGTTCGTTTTCATCTGATAAAACCAGGAAACTTTTATAACTTCAGTACTAATTCATGGGTGTATAAAATTCAATAAGTCTTTGTGATGAGGTAGTAATGAGTCTCCTTGGTTACTAGTGAAATTAACTCTCCAGTCTGACACCAGTTGGGCATAATCCCAGCCAAAAAGTTATGAATCTCTGTCAGCCCTAACTCCTTTTCCCACCCAGTGATGGTGTGAGGAATTCTCTTAAAATTTTGTAGGTAGGGGAGCAACTGTTATACTCTGCCCATCTCAGCTTGGCTTAAAAGTGATCTGGAAAGGACGCAGAGCCACAGTAGTTCTCTCCTTGTCATTCTCTGCTTTGGTGACTAGGCTGCCAAAGAACAAAACTCTCCACCAAGTCAAGGTGGACAAACCAAAAAATTTCTAACTCACATTTCAAAAGGGTGGTAGAAGATGTAGTTGTAGAAGCAGTAGTTGAGGTGTAGATATTGATTTTCACAACTGATAGCTTAGGGGAACCTCTTCAGAGGAGTCACAGGTATTTCCCCCAGGTTAGAGTGCACTGTGTAATAAACCACCCAGCCAGCCCCACCACCTCCAGCACGGCAGCAGCACTGGCACTAACTCCAGTAGGGTAGCCCCACCAGCACCACCTTCAGCATGGCAGCCCTGCCAGCACCACTTCCAGCATGGCAGCCCCACCAGCATCACCTCCAGCATGGCAACCTCACCACCAACACAGCAGTAGCAGGAACAGGAACAGGAGCAACAGCAGCATGAGCAGCACGGGCAGCCCCTGAAAATATGTCAAGTTTATAGGAGATATTCTCAGTTCTGTTGATAATTCAACCTTTTGTATGAGGAGTTCAATACAGTTCTTAATTAACCCTTGGTGTATTTCTT
This sequence comes from Birgus latro, assembly GCA_018397915.1. NCBI lineage: Eukaryota > Metazoa > Arthropoda > Malacostraca > Decapoda > Coenobitidae > Birgus > Birgus latro. The sequence continues at coordinate 1,983 of JAGKTI010036900.1, forward strand.
TAAGTAACCCCTACAGTACTGGTGCTGGAGTGGCACTATGAGGTAGGAGGAGGGGCTGCCTGATTACCCAGAATGTTAAATTCTCAATTCCATCCTAATCCCCCAGCAGGAGAATTGTGGACTACTACAAAACGGTAGCTCAGCCTGCAGTCCACTGGGTTCATGTTCTGATGTGCCTGAGGTTGCATCTATTGTACTACAATTACTGATACACATGACCAAAGATGACCTGATCCATTTTACATAATTTGTCTGGCTCAGTTCCCTGGTTATAATCCCTCAAGTATTTCCTTACTCCCAGAAAGGAAGATGGTGGGCTGCAGCAGAACAAGACAATCCTACAGCTCTGCATTATTTACATAATTCTTCATGACTGGCATTATTCTTGCATTAAACTTTTGTGACAACTTAGCGCTGAATATGGAGAGATGACAGTTTAGACAGATAGACAGTTGGAAATAGGGCTATTGATAGATTTAATTCCTTCACAGTGATGGCTCTCCCCTAATGTGAATAAAAGTTTGGTGGTAGCAAGTATAGACTGTATGACATCAGCAGAAGGCCCCATACTGCAGGTTCCCTAGGCAAAATAAAAGATGTCATAGCCAAAAAAAGAAGAAATAATCCTGTACCTTTTCCCCACCCATGTAGGAGGAGATAAGCTTCAATTAGTTAAATTAATAATAATAATGATAATAATAATAATAATAATAATAACTACTCTATGTCTCAATAGCATGCCAAATGGACCACATACATCCACACAACATTCAAGCCCCTGGAATCCTGATACCACCACACAGAACATGTGAACTTCATAATACCCATCTGATATTCCATCCAACACCTCTCAAGTTAAATAAGTGCTGTCAACCCTTATCATGTACTCCTCCATACACAACTCACCCTCTCACCTTTTGTTTTCTCCAATCATCTTTTATCTATTCATCATCTTTATCTGCTCAGTAATAAATTAAATCTACACTAGAATGTGATACTGGTCCCTGGTCTGAATATCTACACTATCTATCTATAGCCAGACACCTTAATCCTGTATGAGATGGAAACTAATAAATCACCTTCATGTCGTCCTGTCCCCTGCCAATTCACTGCCCCCCCCCCTACCTCACCCCCCCCCCCCCTCTCATATACCTCCCCATTCCTCCATCCCATCCTCAATCTCCCCCTCCCTCTCCCTCAACTCCCTATTCCAAAAAAGGAGGATGGTGGATTGCAGGAGAATGGTAACTTCTGGTTTCCTGTCCATCTGGGCTTAGGACCACAGCAAGAATATAAGTCACAATCAACCACTTACCAGAGAGTGGAGGCAGATGATTGGGATTACCGTAATGTGACAGCTGGTCGGTATTGTTTCTGCAGCTGGTTGGTACTAGTTTTGGTATCTGGTTGGTATTTACTTGGCGTTGGTTGGTATTTACTTGGCATTGGTTGGTATCCGGCTTTCTTCTTCTTCCCCCTTCCCCTTCTCGGTAGGCAGTTTCCATGGCTGAGGCAACCCACACACCTGAAAAATATATTACACATTGGTCCTTTCCTTTCAAACCTTGGTTAATAAAACTATCTGATCGGTAGCAAGAACAGTATCACCTGGGGACAACAGGAGTTAAATTACATGGCAGTACCTAATGTGAAATGTCTTTAATAATAATGATGATGACAGTAATAATAATAATAATAAAAATAAAAATCCAGTCAACAGTCCACTAATTTTACATGCTGGATGAACCTGGAGTGACAAGAACAAAATCCACATACAGTATGCAATGGGCACAGTTTACATATTAAAGGAGCAAAACACTGTCACCATATGCTAAATTAATCTGCCTTTCCATTCAAAGAATTAATGAAATCAGACTCTTTCACACTCCAGGGGTTGTTTTTGTTGTTATTTTTGCTGATCAACCCTGTTCAGTTTAGACAAGCAGACCCATCAACTGCAGGCAAACAATCACCCCTGTGGTGTTGTTCTGTTCACTGAGTCAGTATTCCCTTGCAGCTGACAGTGCTTCACCAAAGTAAGATGCAGGGAATTGTGTGAAGATTTAGTTCCGGGATGGACATCACATCCAGTTAACAGGGGCACTATAGTTGGCTCCACTCTGCCCCGTCAAATGGTTACTGGTATACGGTTACCACCCAGAGCTGTAAATGTTTTCCTGGGTTACAAGAAACCATTTGGCTTGTCACTCAGTATAGAGCCATCTGTAGTGAAATTAAGAGTACATTCTTGTCCCATCCTTCCTCTCAACTCTTACATTGTAAACCTAGACCCCCCAGGCCTTGCATTCAAGGGTGCACAACACATGCACCTAATCACCGTCATTTCTGTACATTCGAGCCTATGAATATCCTCTTCCTTTACTACCCAGGTCTCACTACCATACAGCATTACACTCCTAATGCATGCCTAATTTGAATAAAATTTCCTGATGACAGCACGTATAAAACATATCACATTACAAGGTCCAATACTACATTTATCTTACTTAGCCTAAGGTGCCTTCATGTTGTGGAACTGATGTGAGTGGAGCTCCCCAGTTATTTAAATATCCCTCAACACCCTCCGTCCCCTCCAAGGTGGATGATGGAGGAAAAAATGTTCATCCTTGGTTTGTATAAATTCACCAACTGTGAATTAAAAAAAAAAAAACTAAGGAAGGACGCCTTCACCTGGTGTCACCAGTATAAAACCTTCCTCAACCCCCTATTCCAGAAAAAGGTGGGTGACCAACAACTCCAACCTGCAATCCACCATGTTCACATGTCTGATGATCCTGGGGTGACAAGAACAATATTCACATAAAGTATACATCAGCTACAGTTTACATATTAAAGAGGCAAAAAAATCTTACCATATGCTGAATTAATCTACATTTCAATACAAAAAATTAAAGAAATCAGACTATATAACACTCCAGGGGCTATTGTTGTTGGTGAATAACCCCAGTCTGCCTGGACACACAGATCCAACAACTGTAGGCAAGTAACTACCCTTACATAGCTGTCCCAGGTACTGAGCTGTATTTCCTTGAGGCTGACAGTGCCTCACCATAGCAGGACATGGGGAACAGTGTGATGGTTTGGTTCCTGGATGGATGCTGCATCTGTGTCTCTCTACCCCATTAACAGGGACACCATAGTAAGTTCCACTTCATCCCTTAAAATGATTATATGATTACCGCCCAGAGTTGTAAATGGTTTCCAGGGTTACAGGAACCCATTAGGCTTGTCATTCAGTGTAGAGCCACCTGAAGTGCAACAAGGGATAATAAAAAGTGAAAGGAAGGAAATGGATAAGTAGGAAGAGAGGAGGGTAGACAGAGATAGAATGAAAAAAGAGAAGGAAAAAGTAGGCACCACTGTATCAAGTGGGTGGATGATGGTTGCCACCACCTACCATGACACTCCAGGGATGAAAACTATATTCATCATCATCATCCTGACCCCTTCTCCTGTCAACAGCAGCATCAACCTTTTCTCTTTAGTGTCTCTGCCACCTCATCAGCTTTTGCTTTCAAACATATGAGTATCACAATACACCTCATCATACATGCATAACCAATATGGTTGTTATTATACAGAACTCCTAGAACTAAATCCATTTATCTAACTCCAGTACAGCTAGTCTCCTGTGCAGAAATAATTTGCTTCTCCAAATAATATTTACCCTATCGCTCCTCCACTTCTATCTTATATTCTGCCTTTTTTCCATCCTCTTGCAACCTTTCTACCCTCCTTGTATGGACTACTTCCTCCTGTCCTTCCCTGCATCCCCATTGCATTTGAACTTTGACTTTCACCACCACCACGTTGTGGTTAGAATGTCCTCTCCCCCAACCTCTGTATGTTCTTGCACCCATTACTCACCTTCTCATTCTGTCATCCACACACACATAATCAGTCATTGCCTTCCGTTCGTTCAGTTCACTGTCCACCCGTCTCATTACTTGCCACATACACCTGTGGATCATCTTGTGACCAAAGAGGCTACTGGCTATCACCAACCCCATTCCCTCACTTATGTCCACTTGAGCACTGCCATGCTCATCCACTTTTGTAGACACATCCCACTCACCAACTTCTCCATCCACTTACACATTCCCTACTTTCCCATTCATATCTCCACTCAGAAACACTCTCTCATTCCTTTCAAACAGATCAAAGACATTCCACATAAAATCTAGTGCACAACGATGTGAAGACAGGGTGGGGTCAGTAACTGAGAGGGTACCAGTCTGAGCCTTTGAGTGTGTAGGATGCCCTGTGCTGAGGACACAAAGGTCCCAGTCCACACTGACACCAAGTTTCCTCGTGGACTGGATAACACATCTTCCCACAAAGGATGCCTTCTTTTCAAATCCCCATGGGGAATGACCGACCAGGGCTGCTGGTAAACCAGTCCATCAAAGTCCTCTTGAAGGACGGCGGTAGTTGGTGGGTGATGGGTGTAACACATTGCTTATCTCTTCGACACACTGTGTAACTCTTCCCCAGGGGCAGCTAAACTCCTACTGTCTGGAGGGGACACTGCAGGGAGAATGATGTGAAAGGTAGATCAGAACGGCAGATGGCACAGCCATCCTAATCACTTGCAGAGTGTGACGATGATAATATACCAGTATATCCCCTAGCAATTGAAAATGTCCAAGGAAGTGTCACTAGGTTGATCCCTGAGATAAATGACAGGCTTAGACACTCAAGTTACCCACTCTGGCCTACAGGAGGGCTCATGGAGATATGACTGAGACTTGTAAATTAGTGAGGGGAGTGTATGATCAGGAATGCTGCAACGACCTTCATTTGGGGGATGATTCTATCAGAGGACATCACTGGAGCATAAGAAAGAAGACCCCCAGGCTGAAAGTCAGGATGCCCTCCTTTCTAAATAGGATAGTTAATAACTGGAAAAACTTGGAAAAGAGCATCCCAGAAACTGAAAGTGTTTAACAGTTTGAAGGAGGACTAAGCAAGTATTGGAGATATCAGGAACTAAAATACAACCATAGAGCACACATTACCACCACTTGTCACACTCGCTCAAATGAGGTCATGGATGCCGAACTGGAGAGACAGGCTCTTTAGTATCTGTGAAATAACATGAACTCAGAACAATGCAAGTACGCAATGTGACCAATCATCATCAGCTATTCACGTTTGGATCAATCACGTGTTTTTATATCGGCTGTCACCGTTCTTTCCCATATCATCACCATCACGTCTCTTGCTTCATCATCATTCCAACCTCTTCCCCACCCCCCTTCCCCTCTGAGGGTGGAATGAGGTAGGCTCCAGAAAGCAATAGAATACGACGGGGGGAGAACTAATTTACAGTATCCTCATTGTCAATGAAATGGGCCTCATCGTAAAACCTGTCAATCTTCAGTGAATCCATGAAACTATGCGATGTTCAGTGCGCCAGGCTCACTAAAAACTATCTACCTATCTATCTATCTATCTATCGCCAGACTGATTAAGTAAAAAACATATGCACGTTAAATTAATACAAAATAATAAATAAATAAAGATTCCTTAAAGCTTCAGTAGTACGTGTTGGCCTACACACATTGTACAAATACCTGCACTGAGATGCAAGATAACTAAGCCTCCTTGGATGTGTGGCTGTGGATCCCCTCGGCTCATATCTCCTGTCTGCTGGCCCATATTTATCGGTCCCCTTTAGAAGGCGGAGCAATAACGTTTTTGCCTGTCTCTCTCTCTCTCTCTCTTGTGTGTTTGTGTGTGTTTGTGTGTGTATATGTTCCCTTTATATCTCATGAAGGGCTTGAGCTTTCAACATGGAACCTTCAGGGTATCAAGCTATGGCCAAAATCTTGGCCGAGTTCGTAAATGGGCACTCGGGTTCATTGTCAAGGAAACCAAAATGGCTGCCAAATGTCAACTAGTTTTGATCGCCCGCCTTTAGCATCATTATATCTCGTGAACAGCTTGAGCTGTCAACATGAAACCTTCAGGTATCAAGATAAGACCTAAATCCTGGACCTGGCCAAAAACAAATTCTGGTGGGTGTTTAGCTACCGGCCATCGAATGCTTTTCTTTCATATGCTTTTGTTTTCTTTCTCCTGTCTGCTCTTGTTTTCTTTCTCCTGAGTACTGGTCCCTGTTTGATGTCTTCTCTCCTCGTTTCATCTTTAGCTGACCAGGTGCAAAGCATCCTCAAAGGCCAATTCTATATCAACTGTCACACAAATGATGGCATGCATAATTATCACCCTTATCCCAGCCTAATTATACTATTTCTGTGGAGTACATAATCATATTTTTTTTTTTTTTTTTTTTTTTTTTTTTTTTTTTTTTTTACCCCCCTCCCCCTCCCCCCCCAAAAAAGTTATAAGTAACTTTAGCTATCAAGGGTGACTGTCCAGTGAAATGGATTACAGTTTCGTAATAGACTACACGACTAATTTTTTGTGTAATTTGCAATCCCCTTACAACTGTTATCAGGCTTGCAGAAATGAATTTGCTTAAAAACTGTTCCAAATTCGATCCTTTACGGATTAAAAAATATATATATATAATGGAGTAATCCCTACCCAAATCAAGCTCAATAACCTGAAAAAACGTCTATCTGTCTGTCTATAGCCTGACGCCATGATTACGTAAGGGGTGACAGTTCGTCTTTGAGTTAGTGGATTTACGTGGTGTACTAACCCTCCGCCAACCCACTTGTTGACACGTAGGGAACACGTGTGGGTTGGTTATATGGTTACCACCCAGCGCTGCAAATGGTTTCCTGGCTTACGGGAAACCATTAGGCTTGTTGCTCAAAGTAAAGGCACCTGAAAAGGAAGTGGAAATGGTAAGGAGAGAGGAGAGGAGAACGTGAGGGAAGGTAAGCGTACAGTTTGCCTCCATTTTATTCCTAGAGTGGAGGACAGATAGAAAAAGAATGATAACGGTGAAGGAAGATGTAAGCAGCACTACATCAAGTGAGTGGATGATGGTCGCCACCAACCTACCTAGAAATTTAATTAACAAATGATACTGAGGACGAAACACCGCTCAACAAAACATCTGGAATGAGACGGAAGCATCCACTAGTTTGTGTGGGAAGGATGTGGAAATGGTAGAGAGAGGGGAGAGGAGAATGTGAGGGAGGGTAAGCATAGTTTGCCTCCATTTTATTCCTAGACCATTGGAGAAAAAACAAAATAAAAAATACAGCCCTTCTTTTGCTGCGGCTGGTGCATATGGTTGGTTGAATCGGTAGAGAAGCGGCCTACAGTCCTGATGGACCAGGTTCGAATCCCGGCTGGGGCAGGAAACAGTTTAAGGATTTGAATTTCATAAAAGCAGACTTTCCTGATCTACCAGATGACCCGCCGACATGTAAAAATACCCCCGCTAATACCAATACACCAGTTCTGTATGAGACAGCCCTAGCATATATTCAATATGGACGGTGGGTGTTAGTGCCGAAATGGTGACATGTGGAGATGTAGGAGGACTACTGGGCCTTGGGATAGGCTACTACTACCCCCAAGACATAGGTCCTGAAGCCTTTGCCCAGAGTCGGACACATAAAAAAAAAAAAAAATGGATACTTTATTCAGGCTAACACAAGTAGATTTTCTCCATTTGAGACATTCCAGCAGTCAGAGGATTCGAAAATGATCTCGTTTTCCTTCTCTGCTAGGGGCACACCTAGGATTTTTCTTATTCTAATACCAGACAAATTTGCTCCGTCGAGAGAAATCCTGAGCAGTATAAGGATTAACCTCATCATCAGCCTTAGCTACAGCCAAAGGCATAAGAATGATGTGATCGTCATACCCCTATCCCCCGTCAAAGCCCCACTGGCTGCTTGCTTGCCGGCACACATACTAACCTTCCATCACATCATCGTACCTTAAATCAATCAGTAGCCTATTTGCTGACTTTCACATCAATCTTTTGTCAGTTAAGCTACTATAATTATTTTAAACACATACCGGTACTTGAATGAATAAAAAATTCCCGCGGAGAACGCTGCACCACGCACACTCCTCGCCAGCACACACAACAATGTATACGTCATCAAAAATCCGCCTAGTTTCTCAGACGCCTCACTAGACAACACACACAAAATCCGCCTAACGCCAAACCGGCAACTCACCCAGCTGTTAAGAGAGAACGCGAACTCTGACCGTGTCCTAAGTTATTTTCCAAACAGGAATGATAGAAATCCTTATTCTATATACATACAGTAAGGATGTCTTAATAATTAATTCGTTCAGCACCAAGATATATTTTTCATTTTTTTCACTGGATCGTCTCCTGTCTCCTTCAGTTTCAGGAGAGTCTTCTTCAGATAACGAGATAGGTGAAGGCCCTGTCTAACCTAATCATCTAAAAAAAAAAAAAAGTCACCCATAAGCTGAATAAAATTATGGAATAGAAGCAAAAATATGAGAAAAAAAAAACTTCATCAGATTCAGGAAGTTAATATATCTCTAAATTCTCGTTTCACTAGCCTCCAGTGTGTGTGTGTGTGTGTGTGTGTGTGTGTGTGTGTGTGTGTGTGTGTGTGTTCTGACTAAGACTCACAGTGATACACCCCTGTAGGTCATACCAGTTTGATTATAAATTAATCGAAAGTGCGCCTAAATGGGCTGGAATACTGAAATATACTGTGACCAGTGACGAACACACACACACACACACGCACGCACACACACACACACACACACATTCATTTAGCTTGAACCCTTCAATCCGATGACGTATTTAAAATCTTGTTCATGCTACCACCAGACGATTTTCTTCAACGGAGAAAACTTTTAGCGGTACAGACGTTAATGTAAGATATATCTATTTCCTCCGGTTCGAAAAGTCTACCCTAAGATGAATAAATTGATCTGGTGGCAGCAGGAACAAGATTTTAAATACGTCATCGGATTGAAGGGTTCAAGCTAAATGAATGTGTGTGTGTGTGTGTGTGTGCGTGCGTGTGTGTGTGTGTGTGTTCGTCACTGGTCACAGTATATTTCAGTAT
>JAGKTI010036902.1:0-10212 GCA_018397915.1 Birgus latro
CCATTTCACCACTGTATGTATATGTGGCATTTTGTGCAGACAGACCTGTCTTTCAGGTGCGTGTGCAGCACTTCAGGCCTTCAGACATTCGGTGGGAAACATCATACTTTGATGGAAGAACAGGCACCAGAGTTACAGCTAAACTGAATTTACCTCAGCTTCGTGATGGTGCGTTCCTTCTCAGCTACCAGATTGCCTTTCTTATCTGTGTAGATCAACCGACTCTAGAAGAGCTCGACTGGAAGAACGTGCACTCCAAATTGCGATTGCACAAAGTGTTGCCGACGTTTTGGTGGACAATAATGAACGTCAAATCAATATTTAAAAGTCGTAGGCTTAACAGCAAGAGTGCTCCTCCCCGATCGGTAATTTCAATACGAAAATTATAAATTCTTAATCACTTTCGGCAGCGAGTTAGATCTGTGAAGGAATTAGAGAAGTCGGTGGAAACTTAAGAATCCTCCACCGCCTTAAAACATGCCACACATGCAATAATTATAGAATTAAAATTATTGCATAAGTGAACCAAAAATTAAATATATACTAACAGGCAAATATCAGACAGATATCTTAGTAGCGCGGACTAGTCAGAATCGTCGGCATGCAGGCGGTGAATAAAACATATCAGTGCGGCAAGTGTCTGAATGTGTACAGAAAATCAGAATTATGTCAGTTCTTAGACTACCATTCCATAATAGGAGTGTAGATTTAAAGAGCTTTGATGAAATAAAGTGGGATGAAAAGGATAATAAGTTCAAGTTAGACTTGCTTAATTCAATTTCAGATGTTACACCTAATGATACTGAAAGTTGTGAAGATGTTCTGCCAGTTATCACTTACTTAGAAAGTAACTGTTGATATGCAGTCTTCAAGAAAATGAAATGTAGTTTTTGTAAGGATTTAGTGACTTGTGCTGATAGTAACGACAGCTTGCCAGACGGCATCACATACATTATGGGCATTAACAGAGGTTCTCTTTTATACCCTAATTAAATTGCAACGAACATTGTTATGTATAAGTATATAATTATTAAGAAATTAACGGCGGTAGGTGATGGCGACCATCATCCACTCACTTGATGTAGTGCTGCCTACTTCTTCCTTAGCCTTTATCATTCTTTTTCTGTGCCTGCCCTCCTCTCTTCCTATTTCTCCCATCTTTCCTGTCACTTCTTATTGCTTTCCTTTCCTTTAGAGGTGGAATACATTGAGTGACAAGACAAATGGTTTCCTGTAGGCCAAGAAACCATTTACAACGCTGGGTGGTAACCATATAACCAAACCATACATGCTCCTTACGAGACAAAGGGGGTTGGTGGAGGGTTAGTGCCCCTCCCCGTAAAACAAATAACTCTCAAATGGGCACCCATTACGAGATTATGGCGTCTGGCAATAGATAGATAGATAGATAGAACACAACAGACAGATTTTGCTAATTCAGTAAACCAGAGGAATTTGGCTCTGAACATTACGATAAATGCTCTAACAGATGCCACTGCACTAATTCCCAGCAATTTTTGTCATGTAGTCTAGTCAAATTATCATTTTTAGCAGGGGAAAAAATGTATATATAAAGTTTTTGAATTTGGTACACACACTCCTTAAGGGTAACAAAACAAAGATCAAAAGAGTTCCCCTCCGTCCGACCCGAGCAACCCCCATGATAGGGGGGAAAAACCCCCTGCAGAGAATTTTATTCACTACCCCGTTCTTTTCTCTGAAACTGTGCATCGTACGAGAAAAATGTGCTGTATAGAGGTAAATATACTGGAAATAAGATTTTGCACAAGATTGTTTTTATGCATTTTTGCCCTGAATATTATAGTTTTGCGTAATCAAGACTGAAAGTGGAAGACGTGTTTGACCGAAAATCAAAATAATTCCATCTTGTGATTACTTGTCTGACAATAACTCTGAAGTGACTTATTCCTCATTAAGATAACATATAAATAAAATAATAGAGGGAAAACTTCTCTTTTCGATTAGATAAAGTACGGTATAAGTTTTGGTGTTAATGTTTAGTGATTTATACGATACCATTATTGAACGTAGACTCGTTTTCACACTACCCGTGAGGTAGAGTCTTTAGCTTCTTTTTTTTTCGGAGTGTTATCCCCCGAAGACCTAATCCACTCCTGTATTTCTTCAGGTGCTTTCGCTCCAGGAGAGAAGCCTCTTCATCATCCGATAATATCAGGTCATCAGTAGGATTCATCAATGATGTGGAATTTAAGCATGTGTGACCATTACAGATGGTGCACATTACAGAGCAGCTTAAACCAACTTTAACACAACCACAGCGTTTTCCACATCCCTGTTTGCAACTTCATGAAATTACTTTTAAGAGCTTCGCTGGCGCTGGTGATTCAGTTGTGTACACAGGTGACAGACAATCTTTATTTTTTCTTTTCCAACCCCAAAATTCTGGCGGTTTTATTTCTCGTCGCCATGTTTGAATTTGGTGGTATATACACACGGTAACTGTGTCGTCGTGCTGCTGCAGAAGTTGGTGGAAGACCTGAAAATACGACAGCATGATTTGAGTGACTGACAGATTTGTTAAATGATACAAATTTATGATGGATGAGGTTCGTTTCAGTCCTTGGAGCCTTATATAATGCAAAAATAAACTGCTCTCCAGCGGCTGCTACTTCGTCATGCGTTGGCCTAGGATTGTTGAATACTGATACAGCGTCTTGTAATGATCATGCTTGTTATGAAGACTGACAGTTTTCATTTTTCCCTGTCCATGAAAAGATGAAGTTGTATCACAGCCACTGTAAGAATGGGCAAACATTACTGAATCTCTGATGTTCCTTAAAATGTTGGAACACTGTATGTTTTGAGAACTGTAAACTCTCATCTGGCTACTTCCTCGTGCTTCCTTCAAAAATAAAATATCCATATCTTCGGGAGTTAGTGCAGTAATCAGTGTCAAAAGATACACAACTTGTCCTGCTACAACAACAGACTCGTGTTGACTGGCTTCCAAGATTGCAGTCTGAACAATTAATATCATCTGCTGCCACATGCGTATCAGTACCTTTATTATGAAATGTCTGTTGTAGGAGCATGATTAGATGCTCCTTATTTTTTAGATTACTCAAAAACTTTGCCTGAGGAACAGTGAGTGTGGTATTGTCATCAAATATTACTTCAGGGGAAATTTGTTACAAAAGTAGCTACTGTTGCAAGATGCTCTTTGTACTTATGGAATAACCGTCAAAAACAACTGTGACTTCTTTACCGTAATGCTTCCGAATGAACTGAACATATGAAGCATAAACATTTGCAAATGTACCTTCCTTTGGCCAAACAACACAATGAATCAAGTTACCACCATCTACCACATACTTTGCTCGTGTGTAGTGAACGGTTCCTTCCTTGACTTCGCTGAACATTTAATACAAAGTAGATTTTTTTTTCGTTTTTCTCATTAATCCTTGCTCATCAAGTATGGATAATGGGACAGAGGCCAACTCATAACTGAAGCATTCCCTCATTTCTTCAGGTACCTTTATAATGCAAATTATTCTCTGAAATATCTAAGTAGCATCAACCTAAATGGTGTCATCTACAACCTGAACATTGGTACTGGTAAAAGACATTGGCTTCACTCGCTTGCTGCGTTGCACTTTTAATTCACCAAATGTTTCTTTATATTTCAGAGATTCATCCATTATCTTTAGCTCTGTAGCAGTTTGTCTTCAGGTGTTACTATACCATTTGAGAGTGAAACGAGGCCTTCTGTTCTGACGAATGGGCAGTGATTATGAAGCCACGCAAAAAACTTTTGAACATCCTCTTCATCCTTTCCAATCCTTGAGTCTCTAAGTTCAATATGTTGAATGCTACTGCAGGTCCGAAGTCCACTAAACACTTCAACACTTTCGCATCCGTGGTGAGCTACAGGTAAACTGAAGACCCATTTATTCAGAACACTTCAGATGAAGCCTCTTCCATGAGTGATGCTTCCAGTTCTCTTCATATTTTTCATCAGAGTTTGCTCTATTGTCATATCTGACAATATACCGCATCCGTGCTTTTCTGAACGCCGACATGTAAAGTACCCCTCTGTCGTAAATTTATGGAACTCATTGTCTGGCATGCTGAAATGAAGAGAATCCATATCTTGGAGACAAAGCTGGCAAGACTTGGCGTACTGTGTATGTCCACTGGCATAGTAAATGGGCAGCATAGCTCTTACGGAATATATTTGACGATCAAAGTTTCCCATACGCTCTGCCTCAACAAAATGCAATGCGACAGTCACTAGATCAAAGTACTGCAGCCACAACTGAGCTGTCTTTCCTTCTTCCATTAGATCTACAATATGATCTTTTAACTTTACTTGGATTCTTTTCAGAAAATCATCACTTTCCATAGAGCTGAATAATGGTGGCTGTGTCTTGAATGCTCTGAGAATTTGTTGTACATGCTGTATACCGTTATCATCAATAGCAACTTCTTGAAGAATAATTTTTGTCAGTGCTCAGTATGTCAGGATATGTGCTCTGACAGCTCGAGCATAGGCATGTCCTGAAAGCATGTGAGGCACTGATGAAGAAAGAAATACTTTTTTTCTTTTTTTTAAATGCAAGTAAGAAGGAACCAAACGCCATGGGCCCACATACTGTTCCTTCCAAGAAAAAACAAAAACAATATGAGAGCCACATTCAAGATCCGTTCATTTCGAGATGCCTGGACACACTGCGTTTGAAAGACTGGAGATCATAGGAAGTAGGAAATACAGACAGAGGAAGACAGTTCCAGAGTTGACCAGTTGCATAAATGAAGGACTGGGAGTAACGGTTAACTCTTGCATTAGAGAGTTGGACAGAAAAGGGATGACAGTTTGTTGTTAGACATGTGATACGTGCCCGTCGTAGAGGTGGAGAGATGCAAGCAGATAGCTCAGAGGAACAGTGACCATTGAAATAGCAATAGAAAAGAGATAAAGATGCAACAGTGCAGCGAAGAGAGGGGGGTTGAAGAGAATCGGTAAGAGGAGGAGAGTTAATGAGACGAAAAGCCTTTGACTCCACCCTATTAAGAAGAGCTGCAGGTGAGGAGCCTCCCCACACAGTTGTACTCCACACAGAGGCGAATAAAACCCGTGTACAAAGTTAACAACTGTGCAGGGGTAAAGAAAGTTTGGAGTCGCCTTAGCACACCAAATCTCTTGGAAGCAGATTTCACAAGAGATGTATATGTTCTTTCCAAGATAAATCCCGAGTAAATGAAACCCCAAGCATGTTCAAGGATGACGCAGGACTGAGTTGGACATTATTAAACATTAGTGGGTAATCCTGTGGAAGATTCTGGCGAGTTGATAGGTATAAGAATTGAGTCTTGGATGCATTAAAAACAACAAGATTATTTTTACCTCAGAGATACGAGCCAAGTCAGACATTAGGTGTGCCATAGCCTCATCCCTTTTTTGTTGAAGTAACTGCTGAGATGGACGTTGCGGAAACCGAATACAAAGGTGAAGGGTGGAATCATCAGCGTATGAGTGGATAGGATTAGATGTACAGCTTAGGTCATTGCTGAATAAAAGGAAGAGAGTTGGTGATAGGACAGAGCCCTGAGGAACACCACTGTTGATAGGTCTAGGAGAAGAACGATGGCCGTCTACATCAGTGGCTATAGAACGACCAGAAAGGAAGCTAGAGATGAAGGCACAGATAGGATAGAAACCGTAGGAGCGCAGTTTGGAAATTAAAGATTTGTGCCATACTCGATCGAAAGCCATTGAGATGTCAAGTGCAATGGCAAAGCTTTCGCCAAAGTCCCGAAAGGAGGATGACCAAGTCTGAATGGTAGGTGAGAAGATCGCCAGTGGAGCGTCCCTGACGGAACCCATACTGACGATCAGAAAGAAGGTTGTGACAGGAAAGATGCTTTAAGATTTTTCTGTTACGAATTGACTCGAAAACTTTTCAGACACAGGATGTTAAAGCAATTGGACGATAATTAGAGGGTTGGGAATGGTCACCCTTCTTTGGGACTGGGTGAATGAGGGCAAACTTCCAGCAAGAAGGAAAGGTACAAGTTGATAGACAAAGGTAAAAGAATTTACCTAGGCAGGGTGTAAGCACAGAAGCACAGTTTTTGAGGACATCAGGAGGGACTCCATCAGGCCCATATGCCTCGTTAGTATTGAGGCCAGTGATGGCAGAAAATACATCAGCTGAAGAAATTTTAATGTCAGTCATGAGGAAGTCAGAGGGGGGGAAGTGATGGAGGAACAGCACTGGAATCGTCTAAGGTGAAATTGGAGGAGAAAGTCTGAGCGAAGAGATCTGCTTTATCAGTAGAAGAAATAGCTACAGAGCCATCAGAGTAGAAAGAGGAGGGAAGGATGATGAGGTAAAGTTGTTAGAAAGGTTTTTGGCGAGGTGCCAGAAGGAGCGAGAAGAATTTGAGTTGGAGTGTCGAGAGCATTTAGCACGGATGAAATTATTTTTAGCAGAGCGAAGAATAGACTTAGCACGATTCCGGGCAGAAATATAAAAAAGATGTGATTCAGGGATGGGTTGACTCCGGTACCTTTTATCGGCCCTCTCCTTGTTGCGGACAGCATTAGAACAAGCGTGATTAAACCAAGGCTTTCTTGTATTAGTCAGAGGATATGAGAAAGGAATGTATGCTTCCATGCCCGAGAGAATAACCTCCGTAATGCGCAAGGCACACTCAGATGGCTCCCGGCCATCGAAACAATAATCATTCCAAGGAAAATCAAAGACGCACTGCCTGAGGGCCTCCTATTCTGCAGCTCCAAAGTGCCACAGGCACTTTCTTTCCCTTATAACTTATGTTGATATGAGAGAGTTTGTGAAGTCTTCTTAAATTTATTTATTTCTTCAAGACCATTTTCAGTAGCCAATCCAAGAATGCTGCCTAGACTTGCTCCACCTAGATCGAACAAACCACGTTTATTACGTGTATTTGTGATTTTTTTGTTTCTGATTGTGTCATTCCCACGTGATGGGATTTCCTGAATCATGGAGAGCATAATGTACTTAGCCTGTTCTAGTTTCCAGTTCGCTAACTTAATGATTTCAGCAATTTCTTGTGTTTGGTGACCATCTGAGGAAAATCCTCAAATTACTGCTTCTAAAGTCCTATGTGGCCTAGCTATGTTCTCCAACATAACGGGTAGGTTGTACAGTACGTCAGTCTAATTTCATTCTCATTATGTCCTCCACGATAGCTGTAGATGCTGTCAGTGAAATAAGGCAACCTTGTCTTACTACATGTTGAGGGTGTTATAGGATAAGGTAGAGGGATATGTAGGTAGTCAGGTACATAGGTGAAAACCATTGTCGATAATATGGGTGATTTGGGGAGTCGTGCTACAAATATAAAGTCGTGAGGCATTGGATAGCTCGTTGTAGGTTTAGGTATTATCTGTCTCCCCTGCCCCTCCGTCTCTCTTGTACCGTAGTTGAGGGATAGACACTCTTGGATTATGGGGTTTTATTGTGACACAGTTATCGTTGATATGCTTGGCAGAGTAATGTAGTGTGATGGCTAACCTCCTACACTATCCTATCTCCTAAGCTTCCTTCTGCCTTCTATCGTTCTCTCTGACTGTTATACCTGACTTCCAGGAAAATGTACTGCATGCTGGGGATGTGTGTAACGTGTAGTACTTTTCCACCACATGAGCTAACTGATTTTCACCAGTTACCCCAAGTGTTAGCTGCATAATGAGATTATCGTCTGGAAAATGTTTGTTGTACCTTCTGTGTATGCATTCTGGCTAGAGGATGTGTACGTCTCCGCCTGAGTTTTAGACATTGCTAGTGATGCAAGTGGGGTACCTACTGTGCTATGACATACAAGTGCCAATAAGTAATACATGTCTGTAACTATGACATATGACATATTAATGCCTATAATTACATAGTGCAGAGTTGTTCCTCTTCTGCCTCTCTCCTTTAAAAATTTTCAGACTTTTCGATCATTTTCGTGTCGGTTTAACCGGACTGTGTGGCTGGTGGTGGACAGCCTCTATCTTTTCTATGCATTTATCTTACACGTTGGTTCAGTCTTAGTAGGATTATCATTTCTTCAAACAGATAACCTCGTCATGGGCCAACATACACTCTCTCTCTCTCTCTCTCTCTCTCTCTCTCTCTCTTCGCCCTAGAGACTCCTCCACTCGAAATGCACTCACAGCCTGCATAAGGGGTGATGAGGAGAGAGGGGGGCAGAAAGGGAGGCAGGAGGATGACGAGGAGGAGGAGGAGGAGAAAGGATAATGAGCGATGTTTTGGAGGAGAAATGAAGAGAAGAGACGAGAGAGAAAGTGAAATGGAGTCTGAAGAAAAAAAAAAATAAAACTGAGATGAAACGAATAATAGGAATATGTATGATTAAGAAAGAGAAAAATAAAGAAAAAGCTGATGAAGATAAGAAAGAGGGCTGGGGAAAAATGAGAAGAGNGTGTTAGCTGCATAATGAGATTATCGTCTGGAAAATGTTTGTTGTACCTTCTGTGTATGCATTCTGGCTAGAGGATGTGTACGTCTCCGCCTGAGTTTTAGACATTGCTAGTGATGCAAGTGGGGTACCTACTGTGCTATGACATACAAGTGCCAATAAGTAATACATGTCTGTAACTATGACATATGACATATTAATGCCTATAATTACATAGTGCAGAGTTGTTCCTCTTCTGCCTCTCTCCTTTAAAAATTTTCAGACTTTTCGATCATTTTCGTGTCGGTTTAACCGGACTGTGTGGCTGGTGGTGGACAGCCTCTATCTTTTCTATGCATTTATCTTACACGTTGGTTCAGTCTTAGTAGGATTATCATTTCTTCAAACAGATAACCTCGTCATGGGCCAACATACACTCTCTCTCTCTCTCTCTCTCTCTCTCTCGCCCTAGAGACTCCTCCACTCGAAATGCACTCACAGCCTGCATAAGGGGTGATGAGGAGAGAGCGGGGCAGGAAGGGAGGCAGGAGGATGACGAGGAGGAGGAGGAGGAGGAGGAGAAAGGATAATGAGCGATGTTTTGGAGGAGAAATGAAGAGAAGAGAAGAGACGAGAGGGAAAGTGAAATGGAGTCTGAAGAAAAAAAAATAATAAAACTGAGATGAAACGAATAATAGGAATATGTATGATTAAGAAAGATAAAATAAAGAAAACGCTGATGAAGATAAGAAAGAGGTCTGGGAAAAAAATGAGAAGAGGGGAATACGTTAAAGGAAGAGATAGAAGGAAAAAAAAAAAAAAAGACATTAAGAGAGGAGATAGAACAGAAAAAAAAAAGTACGGGATGAGGAAAGAAGAAAAGAGGAAACGATGTAACGGGAAGGAAGGGAAGAAAAGGGAAGGGAAAGGAGGAAAAGACTAGTGATGGGACGGAACGGGAAGGGTGGGATGAGAGGGGAGGTGAGGGGAATGGGTAGGACATGCACTGAAAGTTGTGCAGATGGAGGAGAGATGATATGGAAGAATTAGTAGGATACAAGATCAGAAGAGTCAAAAAAAAAAGGGGGGGGGGAAGAAGTGCAAGCAAAAATAAGCGAAGTGAAGACGAAAAAGCTAGAGAAAGAAAAGATTTGAGAAGGTGCGGAGAGAGTAGGGATAACGAGGAATCATTAGGTGAGGAGCAGAACTAGAATAAAAGAGACAGAAAGGCAACAGAAGAAAAAGAATGAGAAGGTAAGACAAAAACGAAAAGAGGGTAAATGAAATGAAAAGAATGGAGAGGAAAAGAAAGGATCGGTAAGGAAATTAAGGAGAGGAAACGAAAGCAAAAAACGCATGGAAATGGAAGGGAAAATAAGGAAAAGAACAGAAACAGTAGGAAAGGGAAGGGAAGTAAAAGGTGGATAAAATAAGAAGTAAAAGAAGGGAAGGGTCGAGAATGGAAGGCAAGACAAGGAAAGTAAAGGAACGGAAGAAGAGGAGAAGGAAGGGAGAGAAGGAGCCATTAAGGAAAACAAAGGGGGAAAAATAAAAAGTAAGGAACATGAAATAAGAAAGAAGTGAAATAAAAAAGGAGAAGCAATGGAAGGAAAGGATAGGGAGAGGAAAGGAAAGGGAAGGGAATGTATCAGAAAGCAAAGGAAGTGAAGGGAAGGAAAGGACGATAAGCGATGACACGATAAATTAGCCTAAATAAAACACGGGAGAAAAAAGATGAGAGGACAGCAGAGAAACTAAAAGAGAAAATATAAAATATAGACG